>JAYMSR010001391.1:0-10284 GCA_036897825.1 Plantago rigida
GATGAATCTTCCTTGCACTGAGTTTCAGCATTAATATCTATATGTCTTACAGTCTTAGCTTATGAATGATTTGCTTGCTTGGTAAATTTAATGAAAGCCCGCTGTAAAATGCGAAAGGCTATCATTTTCTAACTGTGTTGTGCACTTGTGCTTACAATATACTGAATTACGGATAGAACATTGAAATTGAAAAAAAAAATAAATTCAAAATTATTGAAGCAAAATGCAGAAAACGGAGAGAAATCATGATTGGGTGAGATTTCATAATTGTTACCTATGTCCTTTGGTCACCAGTATACCTCCACTTTTCTTTACATGACACAATAGAAAGATTTAACTATATGGAGGCGCAACAAATATAAAAAAGGAGGAGGAACATATAGAAGGAAGAAAAATGTTGCAAGTAATTTCAATCTGTTGATGATATTTTTGTTTTTGTATGGTAGGATTCTTAACCTTGAATTGGCATCGTGGAGGTCAGTTAACACTCTCAAGGAAGATCTAGTAAAAATGCTGAATGAGCTTCTGTTTTTGGAGGTAGTGTTTCCAAATCATTTGTCGAGTTGTTCTATTGGCTTGGTAACGGATATACTTACCATGGACTGAAAATGATGATACAAACAAAAATTGAGCTTAGATGTGTACATATTGAATTTTCAAATGCTTTTTGCAGCAATTATCCATAAAGCTCCGTGGAATAGAGTATGACTTGTTTTATCTGGGTAGCATTGATCTAAATCTCCCCAAATCGGTTAAGTTCCTGAAATTGAAGCCAATGAATGAGCAAGATTTCTCTTTCTTTTTAGAGAAACATAGAGATGTGAGAGTGATTTCACAGGAGTTGGCCAGTGCAAGTATAACTCCGATTGTAGCCTCAAGTTATTTTACATTGCGAAGCCTGTCACTAGTCCTAGATATTATAACTGATAGACTTATGACTGCGATCACCAGCTCACTACCACTTCTTGTTGAACTGGACTTGAAAGACAGGCCATGCAAGGAACCAAAACTCCCAAATGACTTGACTAGCATCGGTCTGCAACTTCTAGGCTCTTGTCAACTTCTTACTTAACTCTCAGTCATGAGGAGCAAAGTGAACTGTTTTGTGTCTTTTAAAACTGTTAATGATGTGGGCCTGTTCCTTCTTTCTCAAAGTTGTAGTGGCCTGGAATCTGTGAGACTGGCTGGGTTTTCTGTAGTTACTGATGCTGGGTTTTCATCAATTCTGCACTCATGCTGTAAGTTGAAGAAGTTTGAGGTATTTGATGCACCATTATTGTCAGACTTGGCTTTCAATCACGTTGCTGGCCCTTTTGTTGATTTCAAACTATTGTCATGTAACTTCATTACTAGCGATGCTTTAGCAGAATTTGCCTTTTCCAGTACCTTGGAAGTAATTGATACAAATGGTTGTAGGAGTATTGCAGACTCCAGCCTTAACTACATCTCATGTATTAAGACATTAAATTCAATTAATCTTGGTGGAGCTGATATCACGGATAGTGGGCTTGGTGTTTTGAGTAAAGGGGATTTACCCATCGTCAAGTTGTGCTTAAGAGGTTGTGCTAGAGTTACTGACAGAGGAATTATCTGCCTGCTAAATGATGGAAGGAGGGTCAGGAAAACACTATCCCATCTTGATATTAGCCAGATGCCAGGAATTTCCGATGAAGCTGTCTTTGCAGTTGTTTCAAATACTGAATCTATTACTGAGCTATGTTTAAGGTCTTGCTTTCATGTGACCGATTTATCAATTAAAGCGTTGGCTTCTAAGAGCTCGGATGGGAGGGTATTGCTTCAAAAGCTGGATCTTTTCAATTGCAAAAGGCTCTCAGTTGGAGTATTGGAGTTATTTCAACGGCCTTTATTTCGTGGTTTAAGGTGGATTGGAGCTGCCAGTACTTCCTTGGATAAGGAGATGGATGACTTGAAGGCGATTTCCCAAATGCGGCCATGGTTGACCATTTGTACTGGCGGCTGTGAACTTGGATGTCGTGATGGATGGCAATCACACTCAAGTTTATGGCAGTAGGTCGTTTGTATATAGTGTTGTAATTTTTCTTCATTTCCTTTGATCAATTTAGGAAAAACTTCTATAAACACCAAATGCTTGCTCAAAAATTATTTTTGTAGTAGTGTATACTGTTCAGAACATTTAGGGAAAACTGGTTTTTGATAAGAGTTGCTCCTTTTTCTTTAGATTATCCGGCAATTAAGGCTTCTTTGGTTTTGTACTTTTGTAGAAGCAATTGAACATTTTAACTTTCAGCTAGTGTAAAGGCATGATTCAGAACTGCGCACTTTGTTTTCCTCCTTTTGTGACTGAATGTTCAGAACTGTGCATTTTGTTTTCTTGTTGAGCTTTGCTCTAAAGAATCATGATTCGTGAATGGTCACAAGATAGGTCATTGGTCTGGAGGTGGGTGTCAGCAGTGGCCTACGGGGTTGATGCTCCAAAGGGTTTATTATCGCATGAGGGGGGCTTTATTTTTTTAGCAGTTCCTTTATTCACAAGGTAATTAAAATATTATACATTGAGTGATTCAGGAGGTTGATAACTTCGGTAATTATCCCCTCCAATAATTCTTTGGACATACATGTGCTAAACCATTTAGGGACTGAACACCACGCCTTAATCATCTCCTACGTGGTACATGAGTTGAAGGTGAGGAACTACTTTTAGATGAAAATCGTGTTGCCCAACCGAGCGAGGAGATCCGTCGCGAAGTTAGCCTCTCCGTATATTTCTTGGATTTTTACACCTACAAAATTTTAAGCCAATTGACACGCATCATGCACTAGGGCCTGCACTGTCTTGATTAGCGCCAAGTCCCTACATAAACAACAAAAAGCATAAACAAAATTAGTACGAATTATCAGATGCGAAATATGCAATAACCTGCTGTGTTGAAATATGTGTGAATTGCCAAAAGCTCTGTTATGTTATTATCTGAGTATCCAATATAATTAGAGATAGGTTATATAAATCCACCCTGTGAATCTAGAATAATAAATACACCCTAAACCACTATGAACTGGTGATCCCATAAAAAATCAATCTGGATGAGTTGGGTTTCATTTTGTTGTTTGTCATTTAAATATTTTAGGTTATGCTTGAGCTAATCAGTTACTCGATCAATGTAGCCTTCACGACAATTGTGTTGTTCTAGTTATAATTGATGTGTATCATAAATTCAAAATGTAATAAACTAACGGAGCAAGTACTGTGTAATCCGGCAACGTTTGTGTTAAAAAAAACTTCCATATCAATGGAATTGTGTTGCTTCTTAAAACGAAAAATTAGAAAGCAATAAGGATTTAATCTTCTGGCGTCTGCGATATTTTTTTCGATTAACTAACTCCATCCTTGACTACAAATTAATTGAGCCAATTAAATATCAGGAGGGAGTAAATTGAACTACACAAGCACAATGTTTTCTCCAAAACTTACATTACCTTATGATTACTATGGGATAATGTACAAGCTACAATGACTAGCCAATTGACCTCAACATATCCTTCCTTGAGTTTCAACAGCGTTTTACAAGTTGAGGCCTAAAATTTTAGACAGCTGATAGCAAGGAATGATGAAGACAAGAAATGAAGAAAATGAAATAAATGTGTATGTCCACTTCCCAGCAAGCACTATATATAGGTTCTCAATATAGCTAACAGGACATACAAAACTTCTCTACCAAACCTCCTACACTGATAGTCTACCACCATTGTAGTCATCAAGCTGTACCGAACTGCTCGCTATGTTTACTGCTACAAGATCATGTGCAGACAGTCCTTGCGAATGGCATCTCACACAACAATCCCGCGCTTTTAAGCTTCCCCTCATAACCATTTTCTCCAACTGAGGGTTCTTTTGTCAGCAGATAAGAATCTTGGAATGCTTAGTAAACTGTTAACTCTAGTAATGCCTTCAAGTGCAGACCATTCCTCATCCTCTGCAGTTGAAAGGCATTCGGCTAGGCTCCTCTTCGACTGTCCTACAGTCTTATCTAACGACTTCTCCTCCACTTCCTCAATAACAGGCACTATTTCACTAGACTCTTTACTTGTAGGCACAGAAGCGGCATGGGATACTACAACATCGATATGTTGGTCTTCTGAGTTCAAACTTGGGGAAACCTTGCATGTTTCTGCTTCTGAACCCTTTTTCTCTTCTTCGTGAACATTATTGGCCACATCGTTTCGTACATTAGGCGTTTGATCGAGATATAAACATACAACTGCACAGTCATCATTCTTTGATGTCGGATACTTGAGCCTCCATGCCCTAGTGGCACAGTCGACAAGGGCTCTAGCAGCAGTTGCACGACCAGGTGCCGCTGCCACGATGTCCACTGCTACCTTATTTGAGAGAACATCCCACACCTGGATCAAAGTTTATTATCTTTAAATGCCAGATCAAATCATAGAGAACATGTTTTGATTTACTACAGGCATTCAGATGATTTGCAGTAGATATGCGTAGCATGCCCAAAAAAAAGAACACAATGATAAGGATCTAATAAGATGAACTCAGATTGTTCGCTTTAGAGAAGAGCAGCGTCTTGTGTTGCCCACTATACTGTGAAATGTGAAGTAACAGTTATGCATAACTTGCAATGAAAATAACATGGATATTTTAATCAATTATCTACGCAATAATGATATGACCGTATAGGAGAATAATACCCCATCAGTAGCAAGAACCACAAATTCGTCTCTCTCCGTAATGTGATGGTGATAAACATCCGGGATGGAAATTAAACCAAAGTCCTTTAAACAGAAATCCCCAAATGCTCGAGCCATGGCTAAGCCTGGTGAATCGCTATTAGGCAACCATACACGTGCAACTTCCGGTTCATCTTGCAATGCGAAAACCCGTCCCTTACATTTCTGGATCCTAGCTGCTTCTCCTGAAATAAGAAAAAGGAAATTTAGTTCTGTCAGTGGATGCATCATGCATGGGATGAACGATATGTACGCTTTTGTATAATGATAAGAAAAGAAGAGAGAAATACTTGGAAGATTAGGTTTCAAGTCGACGGTCAACTGTAAAGCTACCAAACCATTGTCCTTATCTCGCGTTGCCAGCACTGCCCTTGAGTCACCGACATTTCCTATTATAAGATCCTGACCCTGGAAAATCATGTAGAAGTATTGTACCTCTCTAGATTGAATACCACAGAATAAAAGTAGTTTCGGAAAATCATAACTACATTGGGGCTGACCATCCATTCTAGGCTTAGATTCTAACTTAACTCATAATCATCAAGATAGCATCAGTCGACACATGTCAAGCAAAGCATCAAGTGCAATTGTGGAAGTCATCGACAGATTTAAGGTAACACCCATCACTTTAAGTGGACCAAGTTTTGGCCAATACTTGACCACAAACTTAAGAACATCAGACATGAAAAGTCAAAGAGCTAAGAGAGATAATCCAAAAAACCAGCATCCAAAGAGTCAAATACAAGCCCAGACTATATTCTTCTAGCAGCCAAACAACCACCAAGTAAAAAATGATACTGTTGTTGGACATTCAAACAAGAGATTCTGCCAAGTGCCAATGGGTTTTACTCTGAATAGGCTACACAGTGAAGTAATACTTCTTGAAAAATATTTCATAGACAACAATGGTGGACTGAGATGGGCTCAAGTCCTGCTCTTAAAGACCTGTTGGCTTTTTTAGGTTGATTTTAACAATAAATTACTCCTAAATTACACTGTAAAAATATCTAATAAAATTATATTATGTGTAATAAATACCTTTATGGTGTAATTTAGCAGTATTTGTGCTCAAAGTCGATAAAAGTTAAGTAGGTCTTTCATAGGGGGACTGAGGGAGTAACATATAACATCAATTTAATTATTTAAATAATGAATATTCTATTTCGGGTATGATCTAAGACTTGAGTGTGCAAATGTTAATGCATTTCCTTTATTTTATCCGCCTATTTGCATATATTGATATTATCCGTTACGAAGGGAATGGTTGAATAATTGTTTGATGCCATCACGATTAGGAAAGCATATTCTCTTGAGAAATGGGAACAAGTTGTGAAAGATTACAAAATCTTGTTTCCCACCAATTAGAAAAACATCTTTTCATAATTAACATATGTAAAGGTAGTACAAAATTCAGTTATAGGATTGTACAATAGAGTTCCTATTTTGCAATTTTAACTATTATGTTCAAATTTTTTTTTGAATTGGACTATTATGATAAAATTATAATAAAAGTTAAAGTATGACCCCGGATAAGATTTATGCTTGATTCACCACTGATAGCCAGGAGATTTGAAAATCTAACAAATTCAGAAACTATGCTTCAAAGAAAATCTATACAACATTCTAACCATTTTAGTTTTACACGAACATATGACAACACGTAGCTGCATACAAAATTCTAGCCATTGTATTCACATGAACGTATGACGACAAGAAGCTAGAGTCATCCATTTGCTCAAACTTCCCAATCATGTTACACAAGTCAACATATCACCAAGTTCAATGTCGGTTATGCATAAGCGACACATGTACTGAAACATTAAAACTTCGGCTGTAAAGATACTGATGAGCATTACTTATAATTTCTGCACAATTACATCTATAACTCATCCATGTCATGAACTCCAATAAGATCGGAAGATTTAACTCATCATTTATCAACTAAAGTCTGAATTTCATCCATAAAACTGAAAACCAATTCAGAAATGCCTTTTATCACCATTCCTTACTAAGAATATAAGTCACTGCTGCATAGGTGCAATAATTTAATTTCAGTCCAAATGTAGTTACAGTTATAAAAGAATAGTAAACGCGGAGAAAACTACAAGAAGGAATACCTGTTTGATCAATGCAACAGCAGTCGTACCACTACAGTAGCAATCAATAGTAGGATGCAACTTCAATTCCTTATCCATCAACTTATAAGCCTTCAAAATCGAATTCTTGAGAGGAATATGCACCTCAGGAACCTTCTCAGTCTCCTCTGCTTCAACCATTTCACACCCCTCATCATCATCCAGGAAGTCATCAAACCGTCTCATCACTTCACCATTCTCATTCGACGCAGCTGCTTCCTGATCTTCAGGCTTACTTTCCATCTCCGAACGTAGCAAAATTGGAAGAGCATCCCGAACCCTCCTCGCAACCATGTGCCCATAAGGACCATGACCATCAAACACTCCGCAAAAGGTCGCATTCAAATGATCATCACCTCCCGCGCAGAAACTCTACCGTCACAAACAATCCAAGCAAGTCATAAATTGACCCAAAATAGTAAAACAAATGACAACATCCAATCACAATTTCAACTCTTCACAAGGTCAACCAATCATAGGCCTAAAAACACAATCTTTTCAATTTTTTCCAACAAAAGGGTCAACCAACCAATCAATCATAAGCTCAAAACACAATCTTTTAAACATTTCCAAACAAAATACAAACATAGGCAGAGGAAAAGATACACATGACTAAGTAAGAATCAAATTCAAGAAGAAGAAAAACAGACCTCCCAAAAGAGCATGGCATCTTGATTAGTCCCTTTCTTGCCTTGCTGGGTGTACAGGCTAGAGATTTGGGTCGACCCATTTGAAAACAAACGACCCGGGATTTGATGCAGTGCACGCTCCCCAGCAACCACAGCTGCGGCTCCGCCGCCGCTTAACTTGCTGAACAAAGTGGCGAAATCGCCGGAGCCACCACTGTTCTTTTTGAGCTTTGAATCTACCTTATTGTTTCCTCCCTTTTCCCAGTCTGTCTTTTTTCTACCGTTACTCGACGAATAACAAATACCCATTAATTTGTAACACACTTTTGCTAGTTTAAGCAAATCCAACAAGAGTTTATGTTCGGGAAAGTCTTGTAGCTCAACGAAATGCTAAAAAGATCAAATCTTTGGTAAGTTGGAAGATTCTGAGGAAAGCATTACCAAATGGGTTGGAAAGAAGACGGAAATGCGGATGAGAGGAGAGAAAGGACAAGCAGGCAAGATTCAGGTGAGAGAGGTGCGCAGTAGCTATTGATCTTTTTGTGACTTTTCTATGTTTTGAATTTTATACACTCTTTCCTTTTCATTTTTCTTCTATTCTTTGATTTGATGATCTTGTGAGTTTAATTGAAATTGATAATAATAGGCATGTTTGGGTGCAATTTTACGCACCAAAATTTTAGATAAGCTTCAGATGGATTAAAGGATTGAGAATGGTATTAATACCTATAAAGTGCAACTTTATTTTTAAAAATCAATCAATCTCAGAATGAATGACCAACTAAGTTATATATCAGTGTGTGTGCACGAGTAAGGACAAAGTGTGCGGTCAACAACATGTGTTGATACAGTGCAGACAACATATCACTCATAAAGTGTCAGTGCGTAATCGTGCCGGCCAAAGTAACGGGCTTCGGCATGCAAGTACATAGTTAATGGACTTTGTACTACATTACAATTAGAATTCCGAGTCACAACTGAAAACTGTATCGAATTTTGGTTAAAAGTTTCAAAATCATTGACAATTGTGAAATGTGGATTCAATAACAAGATATTGTTTCCAAAAGATTTGGAACGTCGGAATGGAGTGGAACTGCCATTTTCAAACATAAAATTAGGTGTATGGTAAATCGATTGTCTCGAACCCTAATTTAAGGTAATCTAATTAATTCTAACACTTTTTAATGTAAATCCAACTAAAACCAATTAAATCATGTTAATTGGGTTATTGAAATTAGTGGCGTAGTATGTTAAGTAGAAATAATGCAAGATGCTAGTTGAGTTTGTAGAAGTGACATTAAATGTTCAATTTTTGAATGAATTGGTTTGGGTAGAAAATGAATGAGACATGGTAGGTTGCAGCAAAAAATGGGCCCGGTTTGTTATTATATATCCATCTTGCAGATTTATGTTTGAGCATTTTCCAGTCATACAATAAATATAGTAGGAAAAAAAGGATATTTAAACTTCATACAATATGGATCCAATGTCAATTTTTCAACTTGTTTTACTAACTTGGCTTAGAGGGGATACTACTAGTGCTCTATTATTTCTTCTTTTTCTTGGCCAAAATGCTCTATCATTGTCACTTGTATTGGTGGGAAGAAGAAAGAAGATACTCCTACTAGTTGTGGTTCTGGTTGTTTTAAATACTGAAGCTTTGAAAATTGAATACTGATATATGCAGCACTTGGACAGAAAACGAGACTATGGCATTGGAGATTGTGTTACATTATGTGTAATGTGTTGCGCTGTATATTCGAATATCATTACCAGAAATGATCGGGTGATGGTTAAAATGCTCCGTGGGAGATGGAGGTCAACGTGGCATGGTTTGGGGACCTAGGTGAATTCATGTACTACAGTACGTGTGTTGTTGATGGCTGTCTCCTAATTTATAACGGTCCAGCATTATTCTAAACATTAGGTAAGCTGGTTCTTGTAGGTGTAAAATGGTTAGATTACAATGTTGTGATTTTTTAATGCTAACCTCAATACCTCATACTAGAATAAGATTTAATTTAAGTATCTGCTACGGGAAACTCATGGAAGAAGAATCCAGCCCTGTAAGTTCTGTCTTTACGATATCATTAATTTATTAATAATCAAATGGACTTTAAAACTGTTAACTTACTGTATCGAATCACCTCATTTAGTTTTCAATCACCTTATACTTTAATTCATGCACTTTATTAAAAGAGGCCTTTTATAAGTTTTTCTAAATCTTTAAATGAAATATCATACAATTTGTTAAACACATAGATTCAAATCGATTAACTTATCAATCTCAATTTCAGTACCTTAATTATAAATCACTTTACACTTTTCAGTCACGTTATCAACTAGTCTTGTCAAACATAGTCCAAATTTAGTGAGGAAAACTACTCATCTTTTCAAACTAGTATCGATGACACACGAATAACCTAATGTTACCTTTTGAATATTGAGTTTTGGTTTGTGATCAAAACAATTCACGGACTTGAATTCATTCCGTACAATTATGCTCGACAAATTATATGTTTATCTGTTAATATTTTGCAATGATATGACAATAAAGATTTCAATCATATTATTAGTAATTTTGTCTAAATTTTTATAATAGAAGAAGTTAAAGAAACAGCATACAACCCTCCATCTTCTTTTTTAATTTCTTATCATTTTAATTTCCCCTTTAATATAGTGATAACTAGGGTAAAGTGCATACAAATCCCTCGAGTTATTCAAAAGTAGCATTAAATCTGGCCCCTTAATTATTAAAATTGCATCAAACCCCCTGAGTAATTGAACACGCATGG
>JAYMSR010001392.1:0-10281 GCA_036897825.1 Plantago rigida
AATAAGGGTTAATTAATGAATTATAAAATTATAAAGAAAAAATAAAATAGGGAAAAAAGTTGACTTTTGGGTCTATTTGTAAATATAATTTTTTGTGTGTGTAAAAAATGGTTGATATGTAATAGTTTGAATAGAAGGGATTAAAGTGACAAGAGGTTATATTGCAGGGGTAGTATTTGTAATTTTCTCATTTGGTAATAATTGACACCCATGAACTTAAATATGTTCATCGGGGCAATTTTCTAAAATTCTATTCCTTGTCCAATTCATTTCCCTTTTAAGATAATATTTATTTCATCGATGACTCCAAAGTTTAGGAGAGCCTAACATGATTGACAAGCCTATTTACACAAAGTGTATATGTATTTTCATAATTCATACTACATAAGAGGTTCAAAGTTAAATGTGATTGATTTGGATAAGTATTGCGTATGTGTAAGAATAGTGTGTTGGAAAGTACACGGGTCGATTAATTAGGTTAGTATGTGATTTGTGAAGCTGTATATAATTAACTGTGCCAGCCAAAATTAAGTTTTAATCCATCGATGGTTTAGCCCAATATTTTATCACGTACCCATAGGTTAGAAGTAACTTTTCTTAATTATTGTAGTAGTACCATGATGAAGGCACGAATTCCTCTATCGGATAGTACTAGTACTAGTAATGGCATGCTTTTATTTTAATCGAAAAGAGGTAAATTTCCAAGTTTGTGAAGGCAAAGCATGCTGTAGGAATCGAAAATACTGGAAAAGGAAAAAGGAGAAGCAAGAAAAACCCAACACTTGAGAATGGAATTGAGAGATCTATCTATCAACTTTATGGGAGAATAAAATTTCAATGGAGTGGCTGACTCTTAGTAATGCCATGCCATATTGCCATCACATCAATCGTCTCCACTTTAACATGAACAAACAAGTGATATGATAATGGGTTCGTTTGTTCGTTCAATGTGGAGTACAGAAGAGGAGTGGAGTAAGCCTAAAGATAATAAAACTAAAACAAGAAAGAAATAAAGAAACACGACTTTATTTATTGCAGTTTTGAACCTATTTTCTCTTGAACAGCATCAAGTGATGATGATCATTCATTCAGAAAAAAGGCAAACACACTATGAGATTAGCAGCAATAGATTAATAATTAGTGCTTACAACAAGATCTTGCGTCTATTCTTTTCCCCAACTCTGGTGGCAATACTACTATTTCATAAATGGTGTCGGGCACCCATACCCATATATAGCTTTTACGGCTGCCTAAATTACATGCCTAATTAAACTATTCTATAAACCTCCATAATCTATAATTAATTCGAATCCATTATTGCATTATAATTAGGTATGGGCAGGGTCTAGAAAATGGCCTCGAGAAAACACTCCAAGTCTCCTATTTCAGGTGTGACATTGTATGATGATTGATGAGTTTCTTTGGAACCAGTTCCGGTCTCTTATACGTCGATTTCGTTCCAAATGCACCTAAAACTAACAGACTGTTTGGTACACTTATTAAACTACATGATCCCGCATAGTTTGAGAGTATTAGGTGCATTGGAGTCAAGACCGGCATAGTATAAATAGTTGGTTTCTATCTCTAGATTATCTCGTCAAAAGTGTAAACGTAACGTCATGCAACCTATATATAGTTCATTTTAGCTCACAAGCAATATGAGACAATAGGATATTCAACACCCCGATATATAGATCATTAGATATGCAGTGATGCCATATACTATATGAGTTATATTATTGGACCATCACCCCTTAAAAAGTCTAATTAGTGAGAGAAGTTTGTTCAAGTTGTGTACTCCGTAGTATATAATTTAAGATCCCATTACAATGATATGTAGATCTCAACAAAAACACAAACGTGCATAGTTTGCTCTTTGAGTAATCTTTGAACAAAACAACTTAACTGTTATAAATAATGTACAATTATCGACACTATTTTCTTCCCGTCTTATTTCTGAAAAAGTATCAACGGTTTCTAATAAATCACTTTGTTTGGAAATAGACTTGGGAGTTGTTGAAAAGCTTATCTATACCGATTCATAGCGGACCTTCGTAAATGCATTCATACATAAGAATTCCAAAATTCTACATGTGATTGTTTTCATGCTTGCAGATTGATCATATAAATTCACCATATCAGCACTCAGAAACTTTTAAGATATGCTAATTAACCCCTATAAATAAATATCCTTCCAATAAAGAAATTAACATGACTATCAGCTTAACACCCACTAACACAAATCCATGTTCCCATTAGACCATGAAGTCATTGACCTGTCCTAGCAATATGGCAAGCAAATGGAGAGAAGAGATTATGGTGACAAGCCAACTCCATATGTTAGTTACTAGTTCACTTATCATCATTTCATTTGAGTTCTTTAAAATTCTCAACTCTTCCTTTTTCAGCCCCACCTTCTTCAACCAAACAACATGAATCATTCCAGTGGAGAACCTTTTTCACTGGTGCCAAATCCAGACACAAAAACAAGATATCCAACACACAATGGATTTTCTATGTGGACAGATAATGTGTGGGCTTTTAGATCAGATTCAGATTGCAGTGATCACATGACTAAATTATTATTGGCACAAGTGAATTGATTTTTACTACTACACAAAGAAAGCCAGAAAGTGATATGTATGCATATATTTAAAATTTTATATATATCTAAAGCAGTCCATCGACAGCCATCTAGCACCTAATCATCTGTTGTTGTTTTTTCAAGAACTTACCTCTTAGAATAACTTGCATTGCATCTTCCTTCCTTATCTGGTAAAGTTAAACAAACCGGTGGCAAATAAGGAGAGGTGTATGTCATTTTCATAACACGAGTTAGATGACTATTAAAGCAGTACTCGTGTAAATCTGTGTCATAGTAAATGCTGATGATGATAATAAAAGGACAAGTGGGGGATGGATAGATGTCCTGTGTTAATGTTATGTGTTTTGGAAATGAAAATACTTTTCCACCCACTGCATTTACATTACATTATATTGCTACTGCTACTACTTTCTTTGAAAAATGGAAATTCTCAACAGTGAAGGAGGAGACTAGGACAAGAGAGGTGAAAGTGACTCAACCAAAGAATCAGCTATCACTTTTAAAACAGGAAAATTTTGTACAAATACATTTGGCAATGAATATCATCACCATTATGGGAATGCATTATGTTATGTTGTCAACTAGTCTTATGCTTAAATGCAGCAGCAACAGTTTTGGCCCACCATTGCTTGGACCAGAGGATCTTTCACTTAATATCAACCACCCACCACCCTAAGTTTTCTTTGATTATGACCATCAATTCAAATGGTCCTTCCTTGCTCTTGTTTGTACACATTCTCAACCAATAGGGATGTTTATTATTTTGTATTTTCAGCTTCCTATTCAATGCTCTTTCTTTAGGGTGGGTGATTTGGACTTATCCCTATTCAACATGTTAAGCACCATTAAGTTTCTTGGTTTCTAGATAAATTAGCATAAGTCAATAATTAATTCTTTCAACTGTATCAATCTGTGTACCAGTATTGTAGCATAGCAACTTTAATCAGTCAAAGAAATCACATTTTTAGTAGTGTGGTCCATTTTAACCTGAAAATGGATGAACAGCCAACCCTTTAAACCAAACACAGTTTGGAAAATGGATGCCTCACCATTCACCGCAGAATCGCCCAGCCCTTGCATCCACTAAAAGATTCAAATATCAGTCTGACCAAAACATATAAATCAAGAATCAAGACTAAAATTCGCAGATTGTCCGAATAGGTCATTATCAGATAATTTATCGACGGAAGACATAGTCTGTCATCTCCATTCGTCCGCAAAGCACAACGCAACAAGCTAAACTGTGGTTAGTTTAAAACACACCATGCAAGATTCTGAAAAATAAATACTGGCAAACTGTAAAAAAAAAACTTGTAATTTTCACTAACCGCTTTAGGTAAAGACACAGGTAAAATGGCCATAGCCCTCATTAATTCAGAAATATAGTACAATAAAATAATGGACATTGGAATCATGGTGGTTACAAGGGGCCCAAAACCAACATGCCATTATTTACAATTGTTGATCCTGAACATGCCATAAGAGCCCAAAGTTTTCAGGATTTTAAGAGAGAACCTGATAATGTCAGAACAAAACAAGGTCATATGCACCAACTAAAGGTAAAATGACTTAATACCAATATGGGCCACCTGTAGAGCCCTAATCATCAACTGCAAGCCTGTTTCTGTAAGTATTGAAAACCATTGTTTGCATCAACCAAATATCATATTTTGGCTTTATGATGGACAGAGACTCCAGGACCAAGGCTCACACCCCACAACTGTTGTTATGCCATATGAGATGTAGACATTTATGATTAAATCTATAAAGCATGGTTCTCCCTAACAATAGAATACGTGAACTCCTTTGTTTGTTACTTGTTAGTTTTTAGGATGAGTGTAATGAATCAATACGTTACAATACGAAAAAGAAATAACACATTTCACGTTCCAATACGGACATTAAAACATATCACTATACAGACAATAACTGCATTACGGTGAAACAGAGTGATTGATACAAACAAGGAAAATGCCCACACGAAAGGATTAGATCGATACCATCCACGTATCCTAGCTGGTGTAGTGTGCGGTATGAAACAGGAATCCTTTCGTTCTACGTGTATTACTCGTACGTTCTCACGTTAACTCAGTAATCAGTGGTTAAGGTCTCCCTACTGCTATAGCCTATAAGACCATCTCTATCATCTATGGGGAATAAAGGCACACCAGAACTTCTAGTAAAATTTTCACCTCTTCCTTTTATCTCCACCGAAATAAGATCATAATTGCTACTTCTTTTTCGCTGTTTTAAAGCAAAATCTTCACATGCAACAGATCGAACATAATTATTCATTTTATAGAATAAAATAAGAGGCATGCATCAATGAATATCAATCACGATAGAAGGAAGATACGCAAAATTCCAGTGACATCAGAGAGGAGTATATTAATAGGAAACAATATACCGATAATAGTATTAACTGAAGCATAAGGAGTAGAGTTTGATTCATGCCAGAAAGTTGTTCAAATTTGAGTGAGTCGTAAGACTTGAGCACTCATTCTGAGTGGTCAAGACGAGAATCTTATATTCCTTTCTCATCTTGAGGCTGGAATTTTTGTTCCCCTTTTGATTTCCCCAAATTATAGAAAATGGAAAATTCAGTTCTCCAAGAATCTTGTTTCTTATCATATCTATTCTTCCCACACCTTTAAGTTCGATCTATATCTGAGTTAAAAATACCTAACTATAACTGTCGATTATGTCTGCTATCATCCCAGGAATACATAATAAACATCTACTTGCTGTATGGTGCCTTTGCACAGTCACATATCATGCAACCAGGTGCCATCTTCAAGTTCCCACACACATAATTAACATACAAGGATGACCTCTACAAGTATTGACTAAGTTTTGAACCTCGTATGCTCATCGTGTAAAGTTTAATCAATATATGTGTCTTTTACAGGTTCAAGTGCTTATCCATTATAGGACTTTTGAACCAGGAAAGTTAAAGAACCCCATATCATGATTATGATGAAGGATGGATTGACCAAGTCAGCAGCCAGTTTTATGGCATTTTCCAGACTCTGGAATCCATAAACAACAATTCTCTAACATCCTATTTGATCAAGCAATAAGACAACTTACTTTCACAGTCCTGGGGACAGTCATTCAATGGCTGCTAGTCTATCGAAAAGAATTGAAGAGTATAAGTGCAATGTTTTTCTTCTTATATTACTCATATAAATTAGCATCAGGTCAATTAGATGTCCCTAGCATCTACACAGCATGCATTCACACAATCAATTAAATGTGTAATAATTTCTTATTGCTTAAATCATGAAAACAAATCTCTGGTCAATAATCATGATATCGCTCAACAATCTGTACAGCATGCATTCACCGACTTAGAAAACTCAAAGTGAATGTTCGTCTACCTAAATAAAGTTGCTTTATGAACAAGGAGAGTCATCTCTGCTTCCCTCTACTAGAACTCAGCAATTAAGAAATCATGGCCAGGACCAGTTAATTCTAGAAAGCAAGAAAATTAACCAAACTTTTTTTTTAACTTTCTTTTTCCGTAGTTTTTGTGGAATGTCATTCAACTTCATGAAAAGATTCAGCAGTAGTTCTAGCTACTTTAGGTCTATGTAATTCATGTAACTCCGTACTCCTTATTCACATAGCAGCGCTGTAAAAACTATTTAGACTCAACTAAAGGATTCCCAAGATATAGGTCCCTAGCTTGTTCTCACAAAAGTGAACACTATCTCTTGTAGATCAAACTCAACTAGATCGTGTACCGGTGTTCTACTTATTCCTGTCTTTGACACCAAACAAGAAAACCATACAGCGTGCACTTGTGTTCTGAAGAAGCAGTATAATAAGCTCTGCATTATCAGCTTATGGCTAACAACTCAGAAGCAACTTCATTTATGAATAATAAAAAATCACCGATAACGAGAAAGGGCCGAGTAATTTGAAATTAGAACGTGGGGCAATAGAGTAATGAACTGCAAGATAATATTCTCAGGCTTTCATGCATCGAGAAGATGACAAGTTGGAGATGAAATGGTTGTAAAAGAAGCATCATACTATATGCACTATGTTGTGTGTTATATATAATACCCTGCTGATATATAGAATCAAACATTTCTATGTCCTACAGAAACGCCAAACTCATTAAACTGTGACTGGAAATATTAACTGTAGTATAAAATGTTGTATCATTTGGCAAGTTAAATACCTGACTTTCACAGGCAAAAGTCCAAGTAAAATTAGGCTGAAATGTTCAAATTAAGTATTTTTTTTCTTTATAAACTGCTTCTAAGTGTCATAGAAAAAAGATATTCTGACCAATAAACAAAATAAAACCCAAGAACTGAATGAAGAAAAGTCCCTCTTCCATGTATTGCAAGCCTGACATGTTGATCTAGATAAGTTGCAGAATTAATAATTTTGGGATAGATTAACTCGCCTGACGAATACTTTGTGCTCTGCATCTTGCACCACAGTCTCAATGGATTGAAACAAAGGATCTGAAAGCATCAAGATGGAACAGAAACTTTGGGTTTCTTAAACTTCTTTCTCATTATAAAACTTCTCACAGAAAACCTATTCTCCCAGTTCAGCAGTCTCTCAGGTAACTGATGAGAAAAACATCTCAAATGTGAACATTGAACTCAGTTAACTAAATGATAGTGCAAAACAAGAAGATTAAAAATTATATTGACGCGTCACAATATCACGTGCGTTAATTCATCATCCTCCTGCCTTTATATTCTCAGTTTCGTATCAGGTAACACAATTGCCTTTAGTACAGGTTTTAAATTAGCTAGTGAGTTCCACTTTAGGCCCAGATAAAATAGTATAAGAAACAAAATCGTATAAAGATTCATAGATTGTCAGCATCCCTGTACATATTCCCCGAACTCTTACTCAGTAGTGTTCCATTCTTGTATGGGATTAATATAACTTTATTCCGTTCAATTTAGCTCATACTAACTAATGAATCTTTGACCCCCTATCATAGTTTAGTACTTCAGTGATTACCACCAATGATACCTACACACAAGGTGATGCATCAAGTATCTTAGGTTTAGGCACCTGCTGTTTTCGCTGAAGTGCAGATCATTCCTAAACTTTCCAGAAGTAATCTGTTTGTGGACAAAAAAATGGTCAAATAATGACATTAAACAACTCTCTAGCACATTTTTTAGTAACTAGACACTTCTGCATGTGTGAAACATTGAAAATATGAAAATGTAGTTTATGCTATACACCACAACCTGAAAGAACAACTGAACTAATAATAAACTCAGGTGTAACACAGAGATCTTACAGAGATGATCATAAACCAATGTTTTTGTTACATGCAACTTTCTACTTATGAAGTTACATCAGAAGGTGGTAACCTAGAATCCTCCCTGCCAATCAGAGCCATGAATTTATCCCTAAATTCCAGCAAGGGACATTTATCAACCAATTTTGATCCATCATATGCATCCTTTAGGATGACAGTAATCTTTATACCTTTATTAGTGATATAAAAGATGTAATGATGCTTAACTAAGAAGAGTAATAAATTTGTAGGTAAACGATACTCAAACTGAAACGCATCCAGTTGGGCAGAAGTCAATCTCTTCTCCATAGTTAAGCTGAAGAGCTCATGAAGCACAGCCACTGCTCTTTTCCGAGCTTTTTGTTGAGTAGTATCAATCCTCCTTGCGTTTAAGTATGGAGAAGGAAATTCCAACTTCTGCCACCTTTGGACTTCCTCCAGATATCTAACATTTGGCCTAAAACCAGCAGCAAGGTTTATGCAAAACGCAAAAGGACCTAAAAAGTTACCATCCCTCGACACCTTACCTCCCTCTGACTGTAAACTGGGCATGGCATCCATTTGTCTCGCCATCCCTCTTCACGGACGGTTACCGCTAGTGAAGAATCCCAGTTTTCCAAATACAGATACAATCTCCCATTGTACTTGTTCAATTTGAAAAACTGAGGGTTCTTTTCAACAATCGAGTGCCTGAAATCGTCCGGCAATCCCAATTCAGACGTAATCAACTGAATGTTATCAAATGGAACTCTACAATCAACCGACAGCATCAACAGCTTCCTCAAGTTCCTAATCAAAATAGGTTCCATTCGCTCCCTTGCTTAAGCTTCCAAAGCAGCAACCTTTTTAGCCTTTTCGGTTAACATAACCGCAGGAGGACACCTCCCACGCTGCCCCCCAATCACACGGAAAATGGTAGGATACTTCTCAATAAGAGCAATGCAATTCCACTTCTGCACAAACCCAACTTCTTTCGCAAGGTCCCTTAGCAGAAGAGACTCCGTTTTCTGGGATTGGATGATAGACTTCAGCCGCAAAATCACTGCTGGTTTCTTCCGTAGATCCATCACTCTGTCTAGTGCATGCACTATATGATATTTTGTTTTCTTGGGTTTTCCTTCTCCACTACTTTTATGCATGATTTGGACCCTCCTATAGCCTAAAAATGCATCAAAGAATGCTACATGACTCTTATGGGGGGTTTCAGCTTCGTAAGGATCAAAGAGAATGCTTTCATTTTCAAGATTTCTCATACACAAATGGTCGAACAGTTTGTGTGCATTCTCAAATCTTCATGCAACTCAAAACAAACGCGTAAAATAAATGCAATTCGATCCCCGAGTAACTCAACGCATCAAACTATCGAGGAAATGTTATGCTGGTATCAGATTCTCCGATCGAACGCAGTAAAGGGAAGCTGGTTTCATTGCTTTGTTGCAGGAGGGAAGAATCAAAGAAATTTTAGATTCAAAGAATTTGGCTCGCAGAGCTTGTTGGACTTGCATCAATTAATTAAGATAGACTCAGATAATGGGCTGAGATATTGGGCCTATTTGGACCCAGATAAAAAATTGGGGAAATTTGTACCAAAGACCATTTTTTCCCGTAATCAAGACCAAATGAAGCAACTTCAAACAAAGAAAAGGACAAAAAGTTGTATATTAGAGTGAAAATATACAATAACAAGTAAAGAATGATGTCAAAATATGTATATGTAGAGTGAAGAAATACAGTATCAGCGGTATATTTAGTGTGACGAAATACAGTAAAAATAAGAGGTCTTTTTTTGCACAATTTATTTGAAAAGGTAGGCATGGAAATGGTTGGTTAAACATTAACCATTATTATGCCTCGTATTATAACCATAACCTATAACCAGTTAAATGATAACCATAACAATTAAAGTACCACGGTTAAATGATAACCATAACAATTAAAGTACCACGTCACTAGGTTTTGTCTCAAAATGTGGGCAACTACAATGTAATTGGAAACTATGAAACGAGAGCGCAACCGACCGCGGAAAAAGGTAGCGGCGTCGGTGGTTCATAGAGGTAGTGTTACACGGACGAACATGTTGTAACAACAACTTGAGCTTGAGCAGGATTTTAAGATTGAAGTCAATCCAAAATATGTACCTTAGCTCACCCGTGTGAATTTCAACGCATTACAAGATCCAAATCCAAATAATATCGAATTTGAATCGACCAACCCGATTCCAAATGACGTGAAGTTTTTATTCCCAGCAAGAACGAATCCAAACACACCCCAATTCAATTCCACCGAGCTCGACCTAAAATAAATGAGATAGTCTAATAAAAAGCCTGATTTTTCATTATAAATGGAAAATTCTTTTTTTTAAACTAACAGGCGCGGACAGTTTTTCAACTGA
>JAYMSR010001393.1:0-10280 GCA_036897825.1 Plantago rigida
GGTGTGAATGTGATATATGGATCTGTAAACACACTATTGATCTGCATGTTGAATGTATGTTAGCAATAGCAAGGAAAATGCATGGCTGGAAACACTTATCACATGTAATTATTTGAATGTCCTCTGTCGAGGATCCTATTTATCAACATAAAAACACGCTGTTCAATGTGCCCCCTTAGGTCTCAAGAATGCTTTTGGGAGGCATGAAGGTGGTTGGCATCTACATTTGGGTCAACGAAAGCTTATTTAAGAGTGCAACAATAACACTATGACAGGTTTACTGCTCGCCTACACATTACTAAGATAATATATATTTATTGGCTGCTGGGATCTTTGTGGACTTGTGGTTGTATCAGATATGAACCAATAATACAATCTCAATTCAGTCTCATTTTGTTTGTACAGATTTCGCAAATTGTAATGTGCACTTCGTTATAGTTGAGATTTTTGTTTCTTCACTGTATATATCACTTCATGCATGACTTGGTTAAAGAAACTCTTAAGACAAATCCATACGGTATTCTTCTACCTTAGTAAAAGAGATTTTACAGGACTCAAGATTTACTTTCTTTCCATTAGCTATGCAGTTCCTGCATTTAGAATGGGGTCTTCCATGTTTTTCGGGGACAGGTATAATTTTTGTGCTGTCTAGCACTAGACGCATCTTAGTTTGCATGATGAAAGTATAAACTGATAACCCAGTCAACATTAATCTGTATATACCTGATGGGCATGAACTCATGGATGCTTGCCTATTTGCATAGTTGCACTAAATGTTGATGCTGTATATTTATATCCTATTCTAATGGTAATGATATGTTGCTTAAAGACTGTTAAAGGAGTTGCAGAAGCTGCATCAACAATACCTGATTGGAATGAGAGACTGCTAGTTCATATAAGTTATAGCCCTTTAAGGTGACCTTTCAGAGAACATCTTTTACCCGATTACATTTTCTGCACAGATAAATACATCATGCAACCATAATATTTGCATTCAGGTGGACATGCCGAAATTGCTCACTGTCATCAAATATCACTTCAAGCAGTCTTCGGCCTTGTGATTTCAAACTGGGAAAAGCTGTAGGTTTCCTTCAAACATTCAGATGCACATATAATTTCGAGATAAGGTGATTCAGTTTTGCAATTACTCTTTAAACTTGTGGTTTTTTGTTCTCAATTTCTGCTTAAGTAATTTCTGTTGATTTCTTATGTTAATATCCTTGTGTTTTGCCAAAAAAAGATACGGAGAGAACTCTTGTGATATTTTCTTATGGTTATTTGTTTTCAGCTTTCTCTAGAGGGAGGTTGTTCCAACCCTTTTCTCTGTCACTCTTGAGTTATTCCTTCTCATTTCACATGACCCATTGCCTTAATATGTTTTAACACAGATCACCTACCAATTCATGACCTTACGTATGTTTGGTTTCTATATCTATATCTTCGAATCTACCGGGACAGGTTTTACCTGAAATTGGATTTCTGGTTGAAAATGTATCAAGCACCTCATTCTGTACAAGTAGTGCCGTAGATCTATTTGAAATACTCTTATTCCCTACTTAATTATAGTAGTGTAATCCATGTCTATTACCCACACTTGAAGAAAATTTGTTATTTGATATCCAACTTTTGCCACTGTATTATTTTAAGTTTATGCATTTCTACTTGTGGTGCAACTATTTTTTCCTTTTGTTTCATTATTAACTCTTCCGAGCTTCCTCCGACCAGGTTACCTATAGTCCAAGAGGGGTTAAGTATTAAAAGATTTGCTGATGCTCTTCGCAACGAAATCACAGCCCATGCCAAGGAACTTACTGGTGCAAAGGCCTTGATCAATGGGAAATTGGTGAGACCTCTGAAATGATGCATATACCTAATTCAAGTGGAGTACTAATTAATAATTTTTACTCCCTCTGTCCTAGAACTTCTTGTCAGTTTCAAAGATTAAAGGTTTGAGATAAATATGTGATAAAGTATGCAAGTTGGTGTTAAAGTATGACAGAAAATGAATAACTAACTGAGAAAGTATGAGATAGAATGGATAGTTGAGGTATTTCTTTGTAATGCGGGTTTGTATATTTGCTAAAAATAGAAGAAGAAAGTTAAAATTGGAAGCCAAAAAATATAAAGGTGGCAAGTAGTTATGAGACGGAGGTAGTATTATTACTCTCTATCTTAAATAAACTGAAACTTCTAGTACTGATAGTGGGAGCCGAAAGGATAGCAGCATTGGAATAAAGACTTCTGTAGAACAGTAGCTCAATCCAACGCAAATTCAGTTCAGCTGAATAAGAACTATGCTGTTATTTTGCCAAGTATTTTGTCAAAAATTTCACTCAGAACATTTTCATAAAATTTTCAGTTTGATATTTGATGTGTTTGAAAATATTATGGTATTTGGTCTCTAGCTTAATTATATACCACAAGAAAAGAGTAATTAATAATTAGGTAATCACTGTTAGGGAGAAATAAAGAAACATATTGGACATTCTCCCATGAATTTTGGGGAGCTAAAAAGTTGATGTCAATTAATTATCTACGAATGGGGATTAAAACATTTGGAGCACACTCTGCAATTACATTCATTGAGATTCATATATGCCTTGTCTGGAACTGGAACCAGGAACAGCTGTTTCCAAGATTGGAAAGGTAGGAGCCAAATTATACAATATACTTTACAAACAGTTAAAAAGAGGAAGTAATTTGGAATCCTATCTGGACTTGAGTTTTCTATTTCTGAGTGTAAAATGACTGAATCTACCGAATTATCCATTTTGTCGTGTGAACAAATAATGGCAAAATGCCATGCCTACCATCCGGATAGAAAGTGGGTTGGCAAAATTATCCGTTTTCACGTAAACTTGTATTTTAAACATTATTAAATCCTTTGTCACATTTTAATCTTTCCAGCCTTGTGTACTATTTGGAGAACAGAGTAGCTGAATTTCTTGTTCTGTTCCTCGCCTTGTTACCTAGGTGATTGGGGACGATCAATGTGTGTCAGGTGATTTTCATCAAGTTGAATTTCTACTACCCATTATGCAAGATAAATATATGGAAGGTGTGTATATGATTTATTTTAAGTTTAATTTTTCTATTTTTGTACGGTAGATTTCTATCACTTTTCTTGTTTGAAAAAAATGTTCTTTTCTTTCGAAGCATGCAGCGGAAAAGAGGTTCTTGGTATTCTTCTCTTTAGTGGCTCTGTATGTTGTCTTGCATATTTGAATACAAAGGAACCTGTTCCGCAAGCTTTGGTTGATATAAAGGTATTCATCTAGTCTTTTTGGAGTCAATATTCTTTACAGAGCTTTGAACTTCTGTTGCATCATCTTATATGCATTTAAGTAACATTCATAGTGTCAAAATGTAGGACCCTTGTGATCAAACTCTTACATTAGTCATTCACCAGGTTTATGAAAGAAACAAGATCCATTCCTGTGGAACTTTTTCCTGTTTACAGTTGTGATCCTCAGATTATAATTGCGCTGTGAATTTGCGAATGTGTGATTACCTGCAGAACTAAATCCTGCAGCTCTAAATCATTATGGTTATACCTTAATTTAATGTCAATTGCATCAGCATGATCTTCTGAGTTCTAATTTCTGGGAATGTAAGTCAGTCTTACAAATGTGTGATCTTATTTGACCAGGAAGACATAATAAGGAGTTTACAAAGTAGACTGGATATTATGTGTGATGAAGCTGACATTGTAGCTGATTCTGTTGTTGATGCTGACAAGGAAAATACTATCCATGTACCTACTGACATACCCGTTCCCCATTTTGACCTCAAGGTGCAAAGGTGAGATGGTTTTAGTTTCATTAAAGTACCTGCTTCATTTTGTGCATGCGACCACTACCAAACTGTGTTCCACTCTATTTAGAGTTACATGTCTTGTTCCATTTTGACAGTCCACGAGTTATGTCAATTACACTGTTATGGTTCATAAGAACTTTAATGTGAGGTCCCTAGTGGTTTAAAATGGAACAACTTTTCGATTGAAGGTCTCCTAGATTGTGATATGACTCTCGACTCCAATACCTTTGCGTTTTACTGTCAACCGAGGAGAACAGCCTGATATAATATGTCGTGGTTATGTTTTTGTCCACGTCCAAGTACAATCTGGTGCAGCACTAACTAATGCACACACACACACACAATTTGTGTGAAAAGGAAAGAAGTGACTTTCAACAAATGGTTTTAGGTTATGGGCACCTAACGATGTCTCAGCTCCAATACATGTATGCTGACTTTACCACTGAAACTAATCTGAACTGTTGACCATCTTTTGCCAACAGAAAAGGATGTAAAATATCATTTCCTCGAAGAGTATTTGTTCCTTGGCTGGATGGTATATACATCTGTGATTATATCCAATCGTCTGAGAAGATGGAGGTATGCTACCCTTATAAGGAAACCTTTTCACTTTGTGCTGTCTTTATGAATTTTTTCAGAAGTTATCAGATGATTAGCATATGCGATAATATAAGAGTGCTAGGAATGATATTTCCGTACACTAAATGTGGCTAAGGCTGTGATGTTCACTGGCAACCTTTTCTTTTCTGAGAAAGACTTGTAGGGAGGAGCACTAATGTCATATGCAACATGAGGGCATCTTATTATGCCCAACCTCGGTGTTGTGAATGTAATCTGTCATCATTTTGCCACGTAAAAAATGATGTAGAAAATTATGGAGTGCTGACAGTCAAATTTAAAGCTACATTTTGTGATTTTAGATGTTTCATTTTTCAGTTTTAATGCAATATGGACTGTTTTCAGGTTCTGAAAGATCACTGCGTCGAGTTGATGTCATTAGAAATTCCCGCTGATGATTCAGAAATTATGGAGCCCGAGTCTGAAGCCCCGACTGTGATAACTTTACCTGCTAAAACCTTTGGGACATTACAAGTGACACTTCGTCAGCAGCTATGCAAGCCAAGTCCCTGGCAGATAAGACCAAGAGAAATCCTGCTATACGGGCTGATTTTATATCAATTATTGCTCTTCTGGTTATAATTGTCTCTATCATATTAGGGCTATATGTTTCCTATCAGTAAAACCTTATTATAATACTACATAATGTTTCCTGAAGATTTGCTCGATAATACGACCATCATGTCCACATTATTTTTTATTCTTGTTAAAATTTTGAGAAATTTTGAGGTAAAGAACAAAGATGCAAAGAATTCGAGTGAAGATCAGTTGATTTTATGTTTGCAATTACATATTCTCAGAAGTCATTTTTTAGTCTGAAAACAAAAACCTCAGCATTTACTATTATTATGAGTCGGTGATCGGAGGGGATTCTAGACTTCGCATGTATCACCATTGTATATCAAAACAACAGTTTTCATAAAAAGAACACCAACGCAACTTATCACGACCTGCTCGTATCCTAGATACCTCTGGTCTAGTATTCAGTGGACTAATGAATAATGTGCTCTACTTTCCCATGGAAAGGGCAATAATATTAGCCTGCCTGCATTGTGTGACTTGAAACAATTCCAAATATCAGACTGATCGTAGAAACAATCTGACGCTTCTCTCATTAGTATCAATCGCTTGGGGCATCACTCCCTTCTGGTTTTTTACCCGCAAAATCAGTTGTAGAGGAATCTGAACCAATATTGCTGTGAAGTGGAAAAGTAAACTATAAGGGATTGCAACTGTATCAAGATTTATGCATAAACTGTTTAAGTCTGAGGAGTTGTATACCTTTTATCAACAATAACCACTGATCGGAGTTCGCAGTTTTGGAATCTGCCAAAAAAGAACAACAATTATTTTCATCTCCAAGATTAAGGGGAATCTTTCATATTGTTGTGAAACAGATCTCTTGAAAAGAAATGTAAAGATAGATCCAACTTCTGGAGCACATCTCCAATAATGCAGTAAAAGGGAAACATTGATACTATTAGGCTGGTCTAAATCTAGATGAAGCTAGCAAGCACGGCGATTGTGAAAACAATGATCAATCAAATGTTTGACTTGCGGTATCAATGGATCATTTCTTGAATCTGGAGGCAGAAACGCCAGAATGGCATGATACATATGGTCTAAGTAAAGCTCATCTTTGTGTGTCTCGATAAACATGCCAAAACTATTTTAATGGAAGAGACTAGCAATTTTAAACTAGGCTACATGAATTTAAACAATATACTACATCATATGAGGAATTGAAAACTTACGATTTGGTTATTTCACTCCTCACGGATGGATGACAATCGCCTCCAAACTTAGCAAGAGTATGGGTTAGAAATCCACTATGACTAACCACAGCTATCTCTTTCTCTTCCCTTGTCCACAACCTGCAGCAAAACGTTGAAAGTAGAAACTTAAATCCACCAATATTGTTCTATTCACCGTAACTGACATGTACTTTGCAATTATTTTCTCTGCTACGTATTAAAGCTGTTCTGTATAATTCCATTTAGAAAAGAAAAAGGTTCACCAGTCTAAGAATTAAGACCCCTGGCAGAAGCTGCTTCATTTGTCTCTCGGATGTCGACGGTTCACCACGTGTCTTCGTCAGTTTCTATCTGAGAATAAGGAAGGATGTAAGAGAACAAATGAACAGACAATGCAATTTAAAAATAAATAAATAAATAAAAGAGCAAAAAATCAATAAAGTTAATTCTAGTATTTGTATTTTCAAGGAGTTCTGCAAGATAAAATGGAACAGGCTTACGTTTGAAAAATCAATTGCAGGAAACACTGACTTATACTCACTTATGCTTCTTCTCTTGTCGCACCAATGAACTGCCTGGATCGTACAAGTACAAATTGATATCAACAACTATATTTTCACAGAATTGGAAACAGTTAAAATTTCTATAGCTGGTAGCTAGTCTCCCGGTGTATTTAGCGGTGAGCAAGTAAGATGCCTTCTCAGCAATTTTTTAGACCACGTTTCGTCTTGGCATTCGGTATAGGGGCACTACAGAAAATTCTGAGGTAGACCTAGTCTACAACCCAAATTAGGCCACGTGGATGTAAATGTTTCATGCACTTGGTAATTGAATTAACCTTTCCAAGTTTAATGCACTTAGCAATTGAATGAAACATCTAATACCACATGATCTACAATTAAGTTGTAGACTAGGTCTACCTAAGAATTTAGAGAAACTACTGGGGAGTGGGGAATACATGCTTTGTCCTCGTCAACTTCAGATTTCAAGCATAGCTTAGAGTAGATTATTTTGTAGTATATTCTAGAAAAAATCTTGCGGATTTTAAAAGTGCTAAGTGTAGGATGCATCATAACATCATATACTTTAATATTTAATAGTATCTCTTGTCTCTGGTTTAAAAATATTCAAAGAATTTTGAGGAAGAATAACTGCTAACCAAGTGTTCTCGGCAGAGTTCCACTGCTACAAACGGAGGAGAATTTAAACTTGATATTGCTGGCCGGTCACTATCTCCAGCATTTGCTACCATCAATGGAGGAGCATCAATTCCATCCGCATAGCCTTCTCCACCAAACACACCAACTGCGGTTTGCATAGTCCTGTAATACGACTTGGTCTGGTAAGTAATGGCATGATTTTCATTCATTTGACAGCCAGAATTTATTATTTGAGACTAAATGAACAAGACAATAAATAAGTTCCTACTCTACCAATGTGAAACACCCTAAAGAATATTTAGATGACTAAGATGATGTAAATGAAAGAAACAAGGAAAGTGGCTATTTTCCAAGAAAGCCAAACTTACGAGAAACAATATATTTGTCTTTCAGTACTCTGTTTAAAAAGAAGTACCCAGTTGACTATTTTTCTCTTTTCTAAGCTAAATAACTAAGCCAACAATGTTCCAAAATGTCTCCACAAATACATTTGAATGTGAATGCACTGGAAGCGATATATCAGTACAAATATTATAATATGTGTACCAAGAATAAATTAGACGATTAATAAAGCATTAAAAGCACAAGAGCACTTACCTTGACAGTGGAGAAACAACTACCAATTCGACTCTTTTAGAATGACCAGTGGCATGGACATGCTTGCGCAGATTATCAACCTGTTGCAATATCGAAAGTTTTAATTTCTCAGCTGACTTATCTAAATTTCACATATTGAAGATAATTGATATACATATTGATTTACAATAAACAAAGATAAAAAAGAGGCTGTCCCTATAAAAGGCTGCATAGGATATAAGTTTTACCTGCTCCCATCCAAGAGGTGTAAGTCGTGCATCAAAATAATCTGGTGACATGTATGCACTGTGGTCTTTCTCTCCAGCCACATTGTGGAACCCTTGGGCATGTCTTACCTACATGAAGGGCATCAAATATCAATCTCAGACAATTTGTTGATACGATGTACAAACCACCCTAGTTACTTGCATTGGCAAGAAAGAGAAAAGAACACGAACCAAATGAATAGTTTTACAACGGTGTGAAGGGTACACGCCTTGGACAGGTGAAGGAGTCATATCTGCAAATTACAATAGTTGAATAGATCTGTATACACAGCAGAGCAATCAACAAATAAACACTAATAACATACTCCAACATGAAACTTGTCACTTACATAAGTGCATCTCTGCCTTGAACAATTAAACGAGAATTTGGTTTAAAATGAATTCATTGCTTATTCAGTAGGGAAGAAGGTCGGTTAAACACAGAAAAGCCCAAATATTAAGGAATTACTAAAGGACGGGAAAAAATCTGAATGCGGAAAGAGAAATAATAACTTTTCCAGGTATCTTATACCCAAGTCAGAAAGGTATATTCATATATGCTGTGTTATGCTACAAAAGTTATGCTGAAGAATAAACAATAGAACTTCTTATTGAAAAGTTCCTTACCAATAAATGTTACTGGAAATGACCACTCTAGAGTCTAGACAGTGGGAGATATTATCTAATTTGACTTAATGTGACTATCCAGTGGCATATTCCTGGTTTATCTCCATATACATCAGCAATAGTACATCCATAGCTTCATGCCACCTCATAACCATAGCAAGCTAGAACAATGAAAATAACAACCTAAAGCATAATGCTCGGTAGCAGTCAGATTGTCATCTCAACAAACGATTTCACCTCTGACGGAGTCAGGTGCACTCTTCTAAAGTTCTAATCAACATCAACAGATTAACCGACGTTTCAGCTACAGATATTTCAAAATCCAACCGCCAACAACAAAAAAAAAAAAACGCATCTACCATCAATTCAACCTCCGACAGATATAAAATTGTTTCTACGTACCCCTGATCTAAACACAGATTCATTATTGTTCATCCATGCCGATTCCAACTGTTCTTAACTAATTCGTCATGTAAAATGAAATACAAGCAAATCGAGCAAGGATCAAACACACTCGAGATAAAATCATACGGAATACAACCATACATTTTCAGTTTTTCAGATAACTGAGACGAACAGAATACTCGGTCCATGAGTGATCAAATGATTCAAATCAGCAAAACATTAAGCCGAAACAAGCAACATATGACCACAAACACCGATTAGAATCGAAAATGCAACGTACCTGACAGAGATGATGAGCAAATAAGGGAGATTGGAGATGGCGAAAACCGTACGGAACGTGGAGGAAAAGTAATAAAGTAGCTGGACTTTTTTCGAATCTGGGAAGTTCAAACAGACGGAAATGCAGGATTATTTATAGCTGAATGCGAAGAGGGGATTGTTGTTAAATTAAATTATTATAAATGGTGAGAGTCATTTTTTTGTGGAGGTGACGTGTTTGGTACGGTGTTTTGTTTTTAGTTTCCGACTTTCCGTTTCTCGTTTTGTTCGATTTTGAACCCAATGTCGACAATTGTTTATCACCCATACTATTTTGCATTGCTCGCCTTTTCACCATCCAACGATTTCAACTTAATTTATTAGATATTTCATGTCTGACGGTTTCACCTGAGGGGTATATTATATCCTGAAAGGATCACCTGATCCTGAATTACTGACCCAAGGTTAACGAGAGAGTTTAGATTACTGGGCTGGCCCACATGGGGCAGGATTTTGGATTGGACAACCGCCCATAATTCATTTGCGGCCCCCCTACTAATCTACACTCTATTAATCAAAACTATCTCATAACCTAGCTGAGTAAGTATCCTTAAAAACGGTTTATTTAGATACATACACATATTGTCAAAATAATTATCGATGTTATTAATCAAAACAAATATGTTCTCAACATTATCGTTTTTTCATATTACAACAATACTTATTTCGTTAACAATATAAATGTTTTAAGTAATATGAATGATTATTTGATAATATAGATCGTCTCTCTATAAATTATT
>JAYMSR010001394.1:0-10280 GCA_036897825.1 Plantago rigida
CTTGTATATTCTTGGTGATTTGTTAGTAAAAGTGATTCCTTGTGATCCGTGAATGTAGGCTAAGGTCGAACCACGTATATCTCGTATCTTTTACTTTAATTATTTATAGTTTAATCGAGTTATTAGCTTGTGTTTTGGGTTGAAGTAGTTATAGAGGAGAAGAGAAGTTTTGTTCTTGATTAAACTGTTTATGTAATCATCACACAAGTATTGTCTCATTCATTAGTGGGTTTTCACTGCTAGCTGCACCCTTAAAATCATGAAAGCCCCCAGTTAATTGTTAATTCATTCCACTATGGCAGTTAATGACGAAATTAAACTTTGGATTATCGACTAATTAGTGTTGAGAAACTCATTAAACTGATTATGAATATAGGGTACTTTGTTACGTACATTATTAACAATACTATTGAAGTCCCCACATTCTTTACAACTGTATTCACTTCATGAGCACCATAAGACAGCTTTTGCCAGAAACTAGTTAAATCAAACAATTTTCTTTTCTTTTCTTTTCTTTTATACATGTCTGCTTGATTGTCAATTTTATCTTAATTTCTGTTTCCTGTCTCTTGTCTCCCTCTGCCTTTTACAATGTTGACATTATGACCTTTCCCAGTGCTCATTCATGAGTTGCATGAACCTTTTTATGGTGTGTGTGTCGAAATATTAGTTGATATGCTCGTCGTGCATGTGTACTGGCTTCAATTCATAAAAAATCCTTTTTAACATTTAGCAAATTAAATTAATTATATATGAATTGTTTTTATTTCTTATTGGCTTGCAACTTGTAACTCATGTGGCTTGCACCAGTTTGTCAAGGTACAACTAATTTGTAGCTCATGTTCATGGACTAGCAATAGTCTATATATGAAAATCCCCAATTTGAACACTGGAGTCGTTTAATTTGAGTTTAAAATTTAAATCACTGGAAAATCCTTCTATTGTAAATGCCCTCATGGATTTGTTTTTATAGATAAATAGTGTAGGTTGTCGAGTATTACTGAACTGGAGTGATGGAGTGGTGAAATTAGTATAAGAGAACTAAACACAAACTTAACATGGTGAGTTAGGACTCAGGAGTATTTTAAAATGATTTACAAGTATTTATTTGATTTATGGACATAACAATATTTCTAGCATCGAAGGTTACAACTAATCAGTCTCCCTACTGTTTATGTTTACATTCACAGTATTGGGTTAAGTGTGAGATGAGAAATAAGCTTTGCTCATTGAGCATTGAGGGAGATGGAGAGAGTGTCCAAGTCAAGGATGTATTGACTTAGAAAACTTAAAGTGATGTATGTCATCTTATATGTATGACTATTTGTAATATGTCCACAGTCCACTCTTCTTATATTGTCTATCACCAATTCTATTTTTTCTCTTCTATTAAAATGATGTTTTGTTACCGAGTGTTTTAAACTTTCCCGCTTGCGTTTAATCTTTTCTCAGTATAAGAAAGTGTTGGCATTTTATGTTAATGTATTTTTTCATCATAAGCGTTTTACGAATTATAGTTTTCACTTCCATATGAACGTTCGCTCCTAAGTGATCTAGTGTACCATATAGCGGAAGAAATTATGTATTCCATCAAAATGCTTGTTGAGAACATAAATTCAGTATCACATTGCCACATTGTAGCTTAGCTTATAGGCCCATTCATTTCCAACAGATACACTTCACAATCCAAATAATCTGAAAGGCCCAACTAGAAGTCCATGTCATATCCAACTCACTTTAACAAGATGAGATCATCAGATTCGGTCAGCCCAACTAGTAGCTAGTCCATTAGGCCAATCCAGTTCTGGACAATCCATTCGTGGGATTGAGTTGTCAGGTCTCTGTACACAATAACAAGAGAAGTATGTTTCCCAAATTGTAGAAATGGTCCGTATTTGGCATCAGTACACGATTTTCTCATTTCCTCACGAGCTACCAAAGATAATCCCATTTTCGCTCCACAGAGAGAGTGAAAGCCAGACCAAACTCAGGCTCAAATTTCTCACCATTGTTACGGATCTTTTCCCAATTACTGCTTTTCGGGGGAATTTCTCCACTCCTTTCCTTTAATTCGATCCGATCTGTTTGTTTTGTGAAAAAGTTGTGATTATTGTTTCAATTTTTCGTGTAAATTACGGTTTCGAGATTTACGGGGCTGAATTTGGGGTAATCGGCGCTTGATTGATGTTGTATAAATGATTTATTGGCTTTACATTTTGTGAATATAGTCAGGGTTTTGTGCATTTATTTTGTGTGGAAATTAGGGCTTTCTATGGGCGAATTACATGGGGTTGATAGCTAGGGTTGGTGGAACAGTGAAAAATTTGTGCTTTTGAGGTGTATGAAGATTTGGTGCTTACCTTTCCTATGCTTTCGGGGAGAGGAAGATTGTAATAAAAGCATTGGTGATCGAACTAGTGCTGTTTGGTGTTGGTATTCGTTGTACTGTTATAATAAAGAACGAGAGCCGAATAGGATGAGCATTCTGGCAAATGAGAGTGAGGAGATGGAGAGTGATGATGATTCTGGACTAGGACTCTCGGAGGCTTTTCACAATTTTGGTGGCGGACGGGTGGATGAGAGAGCGAACGAAAGGGTGAATGATGAGATGTTTGAATTTGAAGGTGACATTGATGAGACTAGTGAAGATTTCTTGCATAGGATAAATAATGCCAAGTCTACATCTGCGGGTGGAAGTGGAGTTCAGAGAACGAATGTGGATGTTAATTTGAACCTGGGGCTGGGTGGTGAGGCTTCATCTTCGACATCGTTGGGAGTTAATGCAGGGAGAGAGAACTGTGACCGTGATACACAGAATAAGAGACCCAAAATTCATTCTTTTTCTCTGTGAGATCTCTTTTTGTCCTCCTTTTTGTGCTGGCATATGTCTTTATAATTTTGGAACCTTGCTGACTTTATGTGATTGAGAACTTCCATAATTGATTCGTAAGATAGGCATGTCATTTGTATGCCATTGTGATGACATGGATATTGGTTCATTTAGAGTGCCTCATTTTTCAGCTACTTGTGTTTAAGTTACCTCTGAAAGCATGTATCCATTAGTGTCAGTTATAATGTGCAGTTAAAGACTTGCCCTTTGGCAAATTGGAAGTTGAATGATAGTGGTGTTGTGAAGATTCTAATTTACGGAAATGTTTTGTTTTTTATCTGAAAAACTGCAAAACGTGTTACCTGCCAAATTGTCTGCTTATGTTCATGTCCAATTCTGCTGCTCTTGCACCTGCTTCCCACTTTTTATGTGTTTTTCAGATGCTATGAATTTGTCTTATTCAATGCATTACTTGCGATATATTGCTTATTAGTTGAAAGTAGGTGTCTAGTATAACTTACATTTGATATCCTATCACTATGATCTGTAAACTGTACTCCCTACGTTCCGTAGAACTTCATACATTAGGGTTGGTGGCTAATTTTAGGTGAAAACTTAAAATAGATGAGAAAAAAAGTTGGCAAAAGGTGTAGTTTTAGTGTAAAATTGATATTTTTAATTAATTGTCGTGTGTGGGGTAGTTTCCATTTTTGGTAATGTATGAAGTTCTATGGGACACCTAAAAGGGGAAAATGTATGATGTTCCTGGGGATGGGGGTAGTATTTTCGTGGCCAATGTATTAAGTCTCTTCTCTCTGTGAGTGTGAGAAGTTTTAATTTTTCAAGATCAGAAGAGTGAAATGTCTTGTGCTATAGTTATGCATTGCTACCTTGCCTTCCTTCTGATCTTTAGGGAAACTGTGTCTTAAGGTTTCCCTTTTATGCAGAGATTGGGGCCCTAGTTTTGAAAGTGAAATTCATAACATGACTCCTATCAATTTTGTTGGGGGTAAGGACTTGCCCGATTCAAATGCTGGAGACGACAATAGTGATGCTCCTGAAGTTAAAATGGATCTTACTGATGACTTGTTGCATATGGTACGCACAACCTATAGCCCAAGCCATTTTTGTTACTATTCCTTTTTGTTGGGAATTTGCATTTCGGGCAATAAAGTCTTTTTGTAATTTTTATTCTTCACTGCTGTAGGTTTTCTCGTTCTTGGACCACATTGATCTCTGCCGAGTTGCAGGAGTTTGTAAGCAATGGAAGGAGGCAAGCTCTCATGAAGACTTCTGGCGATATTTGAATTTTGAGAATCGGCAGATATCTGCAGAACAATGTAAGTGCAATATTTTCTAATGGTCCTCGTGCTCAAAAATGCGTCTCATGGTGACCCATGTTCTATTATCCAATAACAAAAAATTGAAAATAAATTGGACTGCGAAGACATGGATCCATTATTTTTGAAGTGCTATACTGGTAGGAAGAAGAGCAAAATCTACTGTTTTACCTATAAGTTTATGATGAGGGCCTTACAGGTTACTTTTTCACATAGTTGTTGATGTGTTATATTTCCAGATAATTTTGTTTTCATGAAAAAAGTAATTTGCTTTTAAGTTGCAACCTCAGCTAAATATGCGTCACAGCATCCTTAGCTGATGTCAAAGCTAGTTCAAGTGAACTTTTGCTTGGGTCAGTGTAACTGGCAAAATTTAGTTGTAAAATATGCCAATTTAAATAAGACGGTTATGTGGCCAAAGTTCTCTTCTAAAGTGTCCCTGACTAGCGCCTTTCTATCATAGGCCAGCATTTGGAGTCCCCTTCTCTAAAGTAGGCACTTTTAATAGTCCTAAAATAAAGTTAAAGCATTTTCTACCTGAAGCTAGTTACCTTTCTATGACTGTATGCGGGTTTTACGGGGTACTTTTTTTAAGCAAGTCTTTGGTTTACGTTTGGCTTCTTATAGTTAATGTTTGTTACAGTGAAACTGTCTGACCTGCTTTCTGTTTTAGTTGAGGACATGTGTCGGCGATATCCAAATGCTATTGCAGTGAATATATATGGGACTCCAGCAATCCAACCTCTTGTGATGATAGCCATCTCTTCCTTAAGGTATATCATATCTGATCTTGTTGGATATGCTTGTTTCTCGGAAATGGTAGATCATCTCTAATCTTACTTATCGTGGCCAGAAATCTTGAGGTTTTAACTCTTGGAAAGGGCCAGTTAAGCGAGGCTTTTTTCCAAGCCCTAACAGATTGCCGCACACTGAGGATTTTAACTGTGAATGATGCTACCTTGGGTAATGGCATTCAGGAAATACCAATTTATCATGATACATTACATGATCTTCATATTGTTAAGTGCCGCGTGCTACGAGTAGCTATCAGGTAATGATAATTTTTTTTCATCTTTTGAATTTCTAATTTACTCTCCCTTAATATAACTAGCTGTGGTTCTTTTCAGATGCCCGCAACTAGAAATTTTGTCTCTGAAGCGTAGTAGTATGCCACATGCTGTTCTCAATTGTCCCCTTCTGCGGGAGCTTGATATAGCTTCTTGTCACAAGCTTTCAGATGCTGCAATCCGTTCAGCAGCAGTATCATGCCCACTATTGGAATCTCTGGATATGTCAAATTGTTCATGTGTCAGCGATGATACTCTGCGCGATATTGGCCAGCATTGTCTAAATCTCCACACACTTGATGCATCATACTGTCCAAATATATCTCTTGAAGTAAGATGACTTTCGTACTTCTGCTTCATGTAGTATGGTGTAGCTGCATGTGTATATTGTCTAAGGTGTCATTACTTTGTAGGCTGTCCGCCTGTCAATGCTGACAGTGCTTAAGCTTCATAGCTGTGAGGGTATAACATCAGCGTCCATGAACGCCATTGCCAATTGCACCATATTAGAGGTGTGCCTCAGCATCATTTGTATAATTCACCATTTCCGATAATGGAGCTTTCAATTAACATTCTTGGCTTCTTGCTGATGTTTTACTGGAAACAGGTTCTCGAGCTTGATAATTGCAGTTTATTGACGTCAGTGTCATTGCACTTGCAACGCCTGAAAAGTATAAGGCTGGTACACTGTCGCAAGTATGTTCTACTCTTGGACATTGTGCTTAACATCTTGTTTTTTTTATAAGAGACTGAACTTGTTATGTTCACTGTTGCAGATTCATCGATTTAACGTTAACAAGCAGTGTTCTAGCCTCGATTACAGTCTCGAATTGCCCTTCTCTGCAGAGAATCAGTATTACCTCAAATGCCCTTAAGGTATGGTTTCCCTGTGAGTGTTGGGCTTTGTTGTGCATTAAATTGAGTATATGATTCTATTTGCGAAACTTATTGCTTATGACATCCTAGAAATAACATTTTCTTCCTTAAATTACACTTGCAGAAACTTGTATTGCAAAAGCAAGAGAGCTTGACTACCTTGGCATTGCAATGCCACTGCTTGCAAGAAGTAGACCTTACTGAATGTGAATCACTGACGAATTCCATTTGTGATGTTTTCAGTAGTGGAGGAGGCTGTCCCCTACTGAGATCCCTAATTCTTGATAGTTGTGAGGTTCGTGTATGGTTTTGTTCCATTATTTCCAAATTCCATTGAAGTGACATATTAGAAGCCCTTGAAAGCGTTATGAAAAGTACATTTTGTTGGATATCCATTTGTGGAGCATGGCTGGGAAGTTCAGGATATAGTAGCATTTACTTTCGGGGTTCTAGAATTTAATTTTGGATTTTAAGTCAAACAGAATCTGGTTTTATTTAGTCCATAGTGTTGGAAGAAAGATGGTTTAATAATGTCATGTACTACATACATGTCTTCTATTGGTGTTGGAACCCGTAATCGTTTTCTAAATTTTGAGCTCATGTCATGTCATGCACTCTTGTAAGTTGTAACAATTGTAAGTTTATCTTAAGTGCATGCATTACTCTACAGAGCTTGACAGCAGTGAGATTCTGCAGTACATCGTTGGTTAATCTTTCACTTGGTGGCTGCCGTGCACTAACTGCTCTAGATCTGAAATGCCTGTATCTTGAGAATGTCTCATTAGATGGTTGCGATCATCTTGAGGAAGCTTCATTTTGTCCAGTAAGTCCACTTTTTCTGTACACATTTTCAGTGGCTGAAATGCCTTGTGTTGCTTTCTTTCTTCGCTTTCTTTTCCCAAAAAAAAATCTCCAAAGATAATTGATTGATGGTGTTTCTATTGCCTTATTCTAGCTCATGTAGAAAGAACTTGTGATATATGCTCTTTGGCTATAAGATTGCTGATTTTTTCCTCTGCCTGTACTAGCTGACACTTCTATGTCTTATTCCTCATCATTTTTTCTTGTTTGACATTTCCATTATAGGTGGGCCTTCGGTCTCTTAATTTGGGCATATGTCCTAAACTAAATGTGCTCTATATTGAAGCACCGGTGATGGTTTCACTTGAATTGAAGGGCTGTGGTGTCTTAACCGAGGCATACATTCTTTGCCCACTACTAACATCTTTGGATGCATCTTTCTGCAGGTTATTTCCCCCCTACCAATTCTTTTATGATGCACACGTAGCAAACTTTCGGCCAGATTTAAATATACATCCATTATCATTTTACTTACCAATACCTTGCGTTTGTTGTCCAGCCAACTGAAGGATGACTGCTTGTCAGCTACAGCATCCTCGTGCCCGCTTATTGAATTGCTGGTGTTAATGTCATGCCCTTCGGTTGGTCCTGATGGGCTTTCTTCTTTGCGATGCCTTCTTAACTTGACCTACCTTGATTTATCATACACCTTTCTGGTCAATTTGCAGCCTGTTTTCGACTCCTGCCAGTATTTGAAGGTATTATTTTTCTCAACATGCCACACTGTAATGGTTATTCTGTGCACTAACCCTATCAATTCCCCTCCTGTTTTATTAATTAAATTTGAATATTTCAGGTTCTAAAATTGCAAGCTTGCAAGTATCTTAGCAATGCATCCTTAGAGCCTCTATACAAAAGTGGTGCTCTTCCAGCTCTCTGTGAGCTGGATCTGTCCTATGGGACACTCTGCCAGACGGCAATTGAAGACTTACTTGCTGGCTGTACACATTTAACTCATGTCAGTTTGAATGGTTGTGTGAATATGCATGACTTGGATTGGAGTTTTCGCTCTGAAATAATCACATTCTATGGGCCAAATGTTTCTTCTTTGGATACGAATATACCCTTGCCCATGGAACAAGCCAACAGATTGCTGCAGAACCTAAACTGTGTTGGTTGTCCAAATATCAAGAAGGTGGTTATTCCGCCCGCAGCTAGATGTTTCCACCTATCATCATTAAACCTTTCCTTGTCTTCAAACTTGAAGGAAGTTGATATATCATGTTGCAATCTGTTGCTTCTTAACTTGAGGTATGTTGAATACTGTTATGTAAAATGTGTTCATATGCAATTGTGCTTCTGCTGATTATGGTCTATATTATTTATTTTTCAGCAACTGTGTCTCCTTGGAAATTTTGAAGCTCGACTGTCCAAAGTTGACTAGCCTTTTTCTTCAGGTTCTTTTCGACTAGCTTTGTTTACAGCCTGCCATTTAGTGGCTCCTTGTCACACTATTTACCCAAAATATTCCACTTCTACTTAAACTAACTGAAGTAGTTTGTTAAATTAGAACTTGCAACTGATGTGAGTTTGGAATTTTGTAGTGAAACTCTAGCTGGTCAAAAACCAATTTTATTAAAAAAAAACCGATAAAGCTAACGGTGAACATCTAATAAATTAGCATGTGCTCAGATGTCTGTCTAGTGTCTAGTAGGTGAATTCTTGCATGAAAATTAACAAATATAATGGGTACCTTTGTTGGTTGGTATGTACCCATAATAAATAGTCTTGGAGTTTGTCATGTACTCTCTCCATCATTTAAAAACACTCATTATTTTGCGTACAAGTATTGAGGAGATAGCATTATCAATTGCATAAAATTGTAAGTGGGGTATTGTTAAGTTGTAAATAAGAGTATTACATAAAGGTACTGGTTAAGTAAAGTGGGGATAAAATTTACCACAAATTGAAATGAGCATTTTCACTGGGACATCCAAATAAGGAATGAGGCATTTCCAATAGGACGGATGGTGACATCAAGGGATGGGACTGATTATGATTCCGGAAAGGACGAAGAAGATGAGTTAAAACTGATGAATAGGAACAATTATCATTCTGCCAAAGGTTGATACTAAATGCTAAATGATGAAAGAACTATTCTTTAAAACATGACGTCACTTTTAGACTTTCAATTTTTGGTGCTGTGTCCGTTTTGTCATTGTTACAGCTGATGATACTATAATATGGTCTATCGAAAAAAAACAAATCTGTTCCTTATTTTCCATCTAATATGTTAATTACACCAGTACTATGTGCATGTACACTGATAACTCAATGAATATCTATCTATGAATATTTATGATGTGAATGAATAAGAGAAATCAAAAACACTTAGATTAGAAGATTCCACCTAAAACTAAGTGCTGTCCAATTATGACTTGTATCATTGCTGAATTTGTACCGTCCTCATCAAGCTGCCACTCATTTGATGTAATAATGTAACTTGGTCTTTTGTGCCTGCTTCTGTGCATGTTTTGTATGTACCAGTCTTGTAATATTGATGAGGAAGCTATCGAAGCTGCCATTCAACAATGCAGCATGCTGGAGACGCTTGATGTCCGGTTCTGCCCCAAGGTAAGAGCAATTCTATGATGTTATGATGCAGTTGGACTTATTTTCCCACTATTTTGAGCCGTTCTTTACCCTATAGTTTCTCATCATATTTTAACGCGTAATCTTGATTTCCCGTTTCACAGATATCTCAGCTGAATATGGCGTCACTCCGCATGGCATGCCCCAGCTTGAAGCGTGTCTTTAACAGTTCTGTACCTTTGTGAAGCCATCAATAATTTCTGACATCTATCATCATTTGCGCTGTCCACCTGTACATAATAAGTTAAGTCTTGTGCTCGTGCCATTTGGATGTGTTAGTATTCATAAATTCTGTTGGCTGATATAAAAGTTGCTTGTATGTTTACATTGTACAAGAATTGTGTACGGTGTTTGCTAGGTTATCCGTGTTGTTTGACAATGCATTGACAACATTGAGTTTGATATCTCAAAGTTACAACTTACAGTGCTATTGTGCCTTTTCTTATACAATGTTTTTCATGATTATGCACTGTACAAGACTAGTAGTACTCCATTGAGGTGTAACTATCAATGGGTAAAATCCAAAGAACGTACTTCGTGATATTTTAGCTTTTGGTAACTTCCCTGTGACCGCTTGACTCTGCTGCTTATATATTGTTCACTATACAAAAGATAAATTAAGCAATCCAAACGCGTGATTTATGATCATCTGCAGATTGGTGTTTTTGCATCGAGTAATTCAGACTACCCGTTGTGGGCGACCGCCGGTTGGGC
>JAYMSR010001395.1:0-10280 GCA_036897825.1 Plantago rigida
CGAGAGACTGTGTTATAAAAAGACAAAAAAAAGACGGACAAACATTACAGTTATAGTTAAAAATATTATATGTCTTATTAAAAATGACAGTAATGTACATTATATAAAAATAATATAAAATATTCAAATATAAAAAATATAGTTTAAAACATAAGATGTAGTTTCAATAACATCAATCAAATAAAAACAGGTCAATTTCATTAATTGATTTAGTTATCTGCTGTGTACTAGTGGCATTTCTTTGACTTGTGTTTCTCCACTATATAACATCTACCTAAGTTTCTTGCTTTTAACAATTTTAGCTAGACATTAGACAAACACAACTAATAAGCTCAGGCTCAGCAATGGGTGGAGGCAATGGCCAGAAAGCCAAGATGGCTCGTGAGAGGAACGCTGAGAAGCTGAAAGGCCAAAAGGGTTTGTTAGTTTATCTTCTCTTTCTTGATCTTGTGTGTGTTTATCAAAGTTGGGTTTATTCTTTACCAATTTCCTGGGTAAAGAGAAAACCCCTTTTGGTGAAATTGATCAAAGACTTCATCTTTACTTTTACTATCTGCAGGAAGTCAGCTTGAAACTAACAAGAAGGCAATGTCAATTCAGGTTCTGTCTTTCTCCTTCCTTTGAAATTATCTTAATTCATGACAAGTTGTTGTTTGGTATGTACACCTTTGATCTGCTTGCTAGACTAGGTAGTAGTAGTAGTAGTAGTATTTGGTTTTCTTTTCTTCAATGATTTATATTTGGGATCACAGAGTTTTCCCCAATCCTATATGTAATTTTTGAGGTCTATTATTTTCAACATCTCATAATGTTCGTGTTATCAAAGAGGCAAAACACAAATGTTCACAACTCTCTGCAAGTCAAGTTACCTAAGGCTTGATTCTGTAGAATTGTCATATTTCTTAACAAGTTACAATTCATCGGAACGCTACCTGTATTGGATCGAGCCGTACATTGTTGGCCAGATGCTGTTATTTGTGTCATTTGGTGAAGAAAAAAGTCTAGATGCGTTAATGTAACTTTCAGTAGTGACAGCTTGAGTGTTTACACCATGTATGGATTGATAAGATGATGCGATATCGCTCTACTGAATCATGATATCCATCAGATTGCCATAATAAATCAAGATTTGCAGTTGTAAATGGAGCTAAAGGCTCAGCCTGTGCTGTTTCCTGGGTGTTAATTCCGAATAACTTGGGAGTCTTGTTCTGTTTTGCAGTGCAAAGTTTGCATGCAAACTTTCATATGCACTACTTCAGATGTGAAATGCAGGGAGCATGCCGATGCAAAGCATCCAAAATCTGATGTCTATGCATGTTTCGGGCACCTGAAGAAATGAGTGAAGAAGAAGCTGGTTCGATCAAAGATTTATGGTTTCTTCAATTATGTCTAATACGTCAAATGAATTGGTACAAGATGTTTCAGTATTGACCTAAGATGTTCCTGTCTTTTTACATTTGAATGGCTTGAAACTTCTGTGTAATATATATATTTCGTACTACTGTATTAATCCAGTCTTCAATTCCATCCAACTTGTTAGACACAAAAGAAGCATGTGGCTACAAACTCAAGAAACGAATAAAATTAAAAAAAACTCAAATTAGAAGTACAATTATGCGGATAATTTCTTAATGTTGATAGTTTACATCTATAGTCAATGCTGCCAAACAGCAAACCAAAGTGTCTGATAAACACGAGAAAAATTACACAATGAATTATAACAATTAGAATCTAAAACCAACACATTAAAAAGTCCCACACCATAGCGTTCTAGCATTACAAGTCACCTAGGTCATGTAATGTACAATGTCCATCACCAAGGAGAGTTTGAAGAATGCTAACTGCAGTTGGTAACTCTCCTATAAGTTTACGTCCGTAATGAAGAAAAAATGTGTTTCATATTTGAGACCCAGCTATTGCGTCCGCATTCTACTATTTTCAGCAGCCCTGACTTGGCCAAAGTATGGATGAGCCTGCAACACAGATAAAGGCACATTAGAATCCGTCAACGACAGCCCAATACCATAGCGGTTGTACCATGTTATCCAGTAGAAGTGTGAGAAAGTACTGTAATGTTATGCATATTATGTACATAGTGTTTAGGCGTAACATGAGACTATCTAAATATGTTGAGATCTAGCTTCTAGATATGACGTATCTAGAGCATGATCGTCATCATATAAAATATCCAAGATAGACGGTGCAAAGCCATGTTTTTTAATGTAATTTGCCTACTTTTGTCAAATTCTTCTTATTTTCTTGAACATCTCCACCAAAACCTTAACTGAGCGCAAATAATACATGCTACTTTTTTAATACAGTTATTCCATCCTTAAGCAACGCGAATCCAGGTCAGTCAAACTATATAAAGAAATGGATTGGAGAAATAAACTCCATACAATTTGGAGCACCCAGTTCCATCATTAGTGAAGAGAAATTAAATACAGAAACATTTAAGATAGGCTGAGATTCAGTATTACCATGGCTTCTTTGGCAGTAAGCCTGTCCTGATGATCATAGCGAAGAAGCTTATCGAGAAAGTCAAGGGCCTGCTCATGAAGTAGAAAACCAAATGAAGAAATCAGTACCGATGTCGTGAGGCAAAGATAGGCGAGAGCTAGAAAATGAGCAAGTTTCAGAAAGTATTAAAAAGCATAGGTAAACATTACCTCTGGTGAAACTAAATGTTGGTTGTCCGAATTAACAAATTTTGTCCAGGGCTTCCTACTGTGCCTGGGGGGAGAAGTTAACAACAGTAAGATTCAACAAGTCTTAAATATAGTCAAACTAGCAATAAGCTGATGAATCTATAGATACTTCCACAAAGCAGCAAGAAAAACTCATGACACGGATGGCAATTGTCATCAAGATCCGTTCTTGAGCATAACTTGTGGCATCACACATTCACATGCTTACATCTAAAAGGATTGTTTAGACCTTTGAGTCATGACGGGGCGGGAACCAGATATAAATTAGAGTTACATTTGTACCTTCCCACAAGAGCTTCAAGTTTAGGATCCAGTTCAAGCTGATACTTGTTCAAGTATGTGTTTAGCTCATCCGTCCCAAGGACCTGCCATATAGTGGTCATATATGAATCAGTACTAACTAAAGCTTGATAACATGAAATTCAATTGCCGCAGCAGCACGCACAGTGGCTCTATAGTCTATACTGGAAAATATTCCCAAAAAAGACAGACCAATCTAACAACCACCAAGAGTTCAACTTGTGATCCTTGGAATAGCTAAATACATATTGTTTCTCCCTTGCAATCTTTTTGTGTGTGTAAGGGTGAATCTTTCCTACGACCATCTATAACAAGTTACCACATTAAAAGTTGGAAAAAAGAATGATCTGCCATTAGTTGGATTACTAATATGAGGTTGGCCTAACTGCCATGATGGAGAAATTTAGTTGAGGTGAAGTGCTATGAAATCTTTGTACAATTGACACATTAAAGTTGTTTGAGAGTGTAGATATTATTCATAAAAAATTGTAAGATTAAGGTTGAAAATTTATAAGAAGCTGTATTAAACACAAATGGAATTAGATGGTCAAAGTTCAGTGGATTCGCAATCATATCATGTCATTTCAATTTCCGATAGGGGAGTGTAGAAAGTTTACTTAGACAACATTTCAAGTTGCCGACAACAAAAGGTGAAAAGCAAATATAGTGAACCAAACATCCACACACACAAAAAAAAAACACTATATCAGTAAATAACAAGTTCAATGTAATTGCATGTCAGAAGTAAAAAGGCTTGAAATTGAACTACCCTGGCAATTTTAACAAGCTGATCCTGATTATCATGACCATAAAAGAATGGTTCCTTCCGGAAAATCTGCAATTTGGAAGTCAGTTAGAATTAAAAGAGAGAAGCAAAGGAGCGACATAAAATTTCACAACAGAATGGTTTTCTCACCATCCCAGCAAACATACAGCCAAGGCTCCACATGTCAAGAGAATAGTCGTAATCTTGCAAGTCCACAAGTAATTCAGGTCCCTTGAAGTATCTAAACAACAATCAGAAACATAATATGAAGATTTAGAATTAAATCTCTATTAGCAAAGACAAAAAAAATACAGGACTACAAAATCAGAACACTAGGAGAAGATAAAGAAAGAAACCTTGATGCCACTCGGACATTGTATTCTTTGCCCGGATGATAAAATTCAGCAAGACCCCAATCGATCAACCTAAGTTTCCGCAGCTCATGATCAATCATAACATTGTGAGGCTTGACATCTCTATGCATTATACCCTGTGAATGGCAATAGTCTAACGCCTGCAGTTTGAAGATTAATGATCTGTCAAACCAACAATGGTGTACTTGGAGTGTTGGACATCATCAAAACTTGTGAACAAGAGTAAACTACAGGAAGATCTCAACAAAGAGAACATAAACAAGCTAAAATACACATCACCCAAAAATTTCAAAGTACCACCAAACCATACCAGCCATCCTCAATAGTCGCACATATCATAATGAAAATTCCCATTTGAGAGTTTTAGACAAGTATCTCCTGAAATCCCAAGTGGTGTGCTAGAAAATGGACGCCTATTTTATGCTCAATGATATTGGAGAAACTATCTGACACAAAATTACACACATTGAAAGTGTTATATCCCATGCGGTTAGTTCCACAGAACAACTTTGAGATTGGAGTGTGTAACTACCACTAAAGCTGATGCACAAAGTTGCTGCAGCCAATATAATTTGCAAAAGTTGCAAGATCGAAGTTACGCATTATCAGGGAAGCACCACAAATTGCTACCAATCACCATTCTCATACAAAAATATGTACCGTAGTTTCCTAAACTGCAATCAAACTCATTGCATAGAGTCGGTGCATGGAGCTTCCATTTCACAAACGCCAAAACAATTTAAAAGAAAAAAGGGAAAAGAAAACTGAGTGAAAGAGAAAGGACTCATTAACTTTCCAAATAACCGACTACACAAATGGAGAGAACTCCATTATATGGGAAGATTGAGCTATAAACTAATGAGCATAGATTACGAGAAAGCTACACAAATGGAGAGAACTCCTTTGAATGGGAAGATTGAGCTATAAACTAATGAGCATAAATTACAAAAAATCCCTTTCTACAACAGATTTTATTTCACAGATCAGCTCACTGAGCACGGGGTAACACTGAAATCCTACTTTATAGTAAACTAGTTTGCCAGAATGTTGGAAATGATCATAAATAATTAATGTGTAACTGTCTATCCAGAGCACAACTTCCTAATGCCACAAAGACAGCATACACTGACAAAATAACAACACTGATGGGACGAGTAACAAAATTACTGTAACAGACACAAACCAATGTGAAAAAATTGCAATATGCGGAAACCATGAGAAGAAGAAGACCTTGAGAAGCTCATATATGTAGTAGCGTATATCATAATCTGTCAATGCTGGGTACAAGACTTTAAAATCAGTGCTGTTCACATATTCAAAAACCAGACTGGGGTTTTTTGAGTGCTGATCTCTGACTATATCAAACAGCTTCACGATATTTGGGCCTCCACAAAGATTTTGAAGTATCTTTATCTCCCTCTTTATCTGCACAAGTTTGAAACGCCATCACCAACTACTCACCTAGTATAGACATGTTCAGTGATCAAGATGACTAGGCAACATTATCATCTCAGTAAGATTATCATGGGAAAATCCACTAGGCGGAAGAAAAAAAGAGAGACAATTAACAGATAATACCAAACTTCTATAATACAAACAAGATTATAGATGGAGACGTTAATACTTGATGCATTAACTTTTATGTCATGCATCTTCTAACTTCAGGTTTAATTCAATACAACTGCAAAACCAGTTACGACAAGTGTTGTCTAGAGAGAGAGTTAATGTCAGCATTCAATTATGTGCTTGCGCGAGGAAGAGATGATTACCTTCTTCTTTTTGACAGGTTTGAGAATTTTGATAATGCACCTCTCGTTGCTCGTGACATTTACACCTTCAAATACCTCGCTATATTTTCCCCTTCCCACTTTCCGAACAACTTCATAGTCATCTTGTTCACTGAACATGCCAAAAGAAAATGGGTTATAATAGTAAAAGCTCACCAAGAAACCATTTTCCCACAAGCATGATAAAACATTAAACTGTTGCAGCTATGCAAGGCATGTGTAAGAATAAACTAAATTGTATAATGATATTAAGCAGCATGCAGCCACCTAATGAGTTTGTCAGCATGGAGCAGAAAACAAACATGGCTTAAATATCCAAATCCAGCAAGAACTGCAGTTCGCCATATGTTACCACTTAAGATCAATAGTCTTAAAAGCCCTAAATTCTCTTTCTCGGGGTCAAGAAATAAGCAATGCAATACATATAACTTTTCATGTAAGATGATCCCAGGAAAATTCTGGAACAGTACAAAAAAATCAGGCACTACGCAGTTCATGCTAGTCTCATATCGAAAAAAGCACCAAAAGATTACAATTTCATACAGAACCCAAAGTTAATTTATTGAAGGAAGCAACTGTTTTAAGGAGTTCACGTATTTAGAGGGCCCTGTTCATAAAACGTTAACTGAAAAACCTTGTCCGTTAAAATCATGAAATTATGAAAAGCTCATTGATTAAAGTTATACTTCACATTTCCTATGAATCAGAATGGATTTGGAACTGCATTGCATCAAAAATAGCAGAAGTCTTCCAATTCTAAATTGGCAAAAGAGACAAGTTACATGTTTCTAGTCTAGCTGTGAGCTAAATTAATACATAACCCAACACAGCCAAAAACAAGGTTAGCTCCTAGAAGTATATCCATAACAACGGTTCCTAGTGGATCAGTGAGCGTTGTACAAAAAGCACTTTCGCCAGGCATTCTAATTTCTAAACGAAAATCCCAGCTCAACTAGCTGCTGAGGCTCCATCAAGACCCACCATGACAAAGTTCCAGAAATGCCCTTCCACAAAGCTAAAACTTGCAATATACTGTTCTCAAGTCTAATAAACTACTACAATTGGCAAGCCTCACAATCAAAACAAATGCATATTCGACTTATCGGGCAAGTTTCAAAGGTTTTAACACGGATATTCAAATTCACACAAAAAAATGAAGCAATTAATACAATCGAAATCAAAACAAGAAGCTAAAAAATTGAAAACACAGAAGTGAGCAAAATAATACATACGCATCCGTATCATAGACGATCCGAATCAAGCAAGAGAAAAGTAGAATCGGAATGAAAGAATTAAATTAATTAATTAATCAATTGATTAGTGAAAAGAAAGGTGTTGAAAATTTACCCCCATTGAACGATGAGAGACTCGTAATCCCAGTAATCTCGAGGACGATGAACGTTGATATCAGCGTACACTCGAGCTTGCGACATCACGAGCCACCTCTTGTCTTCTTCAGCTGAGATTTTTACAGAGATAAATATTACTGATGATGATGATTTGTAACTGATTGGATTTTATTTTTCTGTTAATTTCTTACTTCTAATTTTCTTCTTTACAAATTACACGGACACTTGTGATTGGACTGGACTAACCGTACCTGATTAATGAGTCAAATAGCACATTCATTGGGCTCGGATTAACTGGATCTACTCTCGGCTCTCAAATTAGATTTTGATGGGCCAGCAGCTCACCTATCTTTTTTTTGTTTATTTCTTTAAATTTTGAGTTTGAAAAATTAAATATGTAATAGTAAAATATAAAAATATATCAACGATCATATTTTCACGATATCTATATGCCACACTTTAATTTTCTCCCTTCTTCCACTCTTTAGACTAAAAACACTCTCTAAATTTGCCATTTCACCCCTTTTTTTCATACATACATCTCGAGGCGTGTCTTTCATTGACCACTATATGAGCAACATGTCTTCCAGTTCCAACGATGATGCAATTACCATTGAATGTGAAAATACCAGTAATGATTCATCAAGTCGAGCTCCTATTTCTAATTTAGCAACCTACGTATTGCTCAAGCCACTCCTCACGTAGTTAACCACATCCCAAAATTGCAAGTACCCGATCCACCAACAAAAAAGAAAGAGCATAAACGTACATACATTAACCGAAATCGATAGCACTTTGCTAAGTTACAATTAGAAGATTAGTCTGCTGAGAGGCCGACATTTCCTATATATAGGAAAAGTTTCATTGTAGATTCTGAATGCACATGTCATTGTTCCACCGGATTGTCCAGGGTCTACAAGAGTACGATCCCATTTACAGGATCACCCATGTTCTATGTCAGTTTGCCCACGGTGCATGTGCATATTTGGTACTCGCCTTAGAGAGAACTGGAAGTTATTGTGGACAGAGAAAATACTAACCGAAAGCAACGGGCTAAATCTCACTGGATGTCGGACAAAGACATATATACCCGTTTTTCCATGCTAAGGCCTCTAAAAGAGCTGATACTGATGAAATCAATTAAAATTCGGCGAGGTTTAATTTTAAACCATACTAATGTTTTTTGCTACTATTGCACCATAGAAAACCCAACTGATAATAAGTAAGTACGGCTACTATATTATTAACAAGTAAGTACTTTCTTCGTCCCGTGAATATGGACCCTTCTTTTTGACAATGTTTTTAAGAAAGTCAATTGTTTGTTGTTGTAGAGAGAAATGATAAAGAATGAAAAAAGTATGAGAGAAAAGATATATAAAGATAAAGAATGAAAAAAATAAGAGATAGTTGAGTTAGTGAGAGTGGTAGTACATTTTTACTATTTTTATAACTGGACTAGATTCGTGGGACGGAATAAGGGTCTAGATTTATCGGAGAGAGGGAGTATATGCTTCATGTTTTCAAAGTATTATGGACCAATAGAACTGTCAACATTCTAGTAAATACTACTCACTCCGTTCGAGTTTCATCTTCCGCATTCGTTTTGGACCGTCCCAACTTCACATTCTCATCCTTAAACGGAAAATCCCCTCCTACTTTATACACAATCTCTCCTACTTTATTCACTATTTGTCATACTTTATTACCCTCTTTTCTATTTTATCACCATCTCTCCTATTTTATTCATTTATTTCCTTAAATATCGTATCCGGATCCGCGAGAATATGAAACTGGAGTTAGTATATTTTATACCTTCGCGTCTTAAAAAGTAACGAGCATTTAATTCTTACTTTTTAGGCATGCAAACTTTCAGCCTACTCTGCAAACTTACGAAATGAAAAATATATCTACTTCAATATATCTGATACTTTATTCATTTTTTCTCTATAAATTTGCATCTGAACCGTGGAGTATGTATATATGTACTCTGTCTAGACAGTCTAGTCTGATACATTTTGGCCTGTATGCATTCTCGTTGAATCTAGTTGTTTGGACTTACATATATATATATATGCTGACTGATGTTGTTCTGTTATGTTTGTGAAGTATATAACCGATGAAAGAATATATATGGAGGACGGGGTAGGCCGTGTGGAAGATGAGGATGACAGTCATTTGCTTGCTAATTAACAACTTGGTTACATGGATGGAATTGGAAATTAAAGTACGATAATTCCACTTTTTTCCCCGTCTTATCTTGTTCATTGGTTCTTCTTGTTTCATTGTTCCTTATTAATCTCAATTATGTGGTTGAAGATGTTATGAACATTCAAAAATGTATCCAACCTAACAAAGCTAACGTGAAGTACTCACTGTTCTGTTCTGGGTTTTATAGATTGGAATGGTAGACTGGCCTCCGGCTTTGTCCCCAAATAATCACGTAAACTGGTGCAATTGTTTAAAAGTGATTTGGTGTTTGTGATAGATCTTACCATGTTTATTGATTTATGTTCCATTTTTATTGATAGCGGCATTATATTGCAAAATGCTGAAATCAAGCAGATTCTTCATAGCCAAACACAAATTTCAAATAAGGGAAAGAGCATGGCAGTTTGCATTTCCTTCTTAGTAGGACTACTAAGACACACAAATGAATATACACTACTAATAGAGATGGACTGGCACATCACTAAAATCAATAACAAAGTATATAACCAATGCTCACCTCTTCCTCAGTTAGTTCATTGAGTAGACCACTTGTCTTTTTGTTTACTCTGCCCCCACTTGCAATCTAATTTGTTTGTCTTGTGCACCACCCTAATATAAGTGGATATATAGACATCTGGTGGACCTTGCAATCTTTTTCGCTAGAAATGTTCAGCCATGAATATCTGTAGAAAATGTAATAGTAGTTAGTTGTCAAACAGGACCAACCAATTTGATCTATACATATGTGGTCCGTCCGGAGGATTCAATGAAGTCCGACCCCGGCCACA
>JAYMSR010001396.1:0-10276 GCA_036897825.1 Plantago rigida
CATATAGTCTACAACTACAACTAATTCTCTTAAGTTTAAAAGAGTATAATTTGAGCTCATCAAGGCTCGACGAGAACATCAAACAATGAAAGTGTAAAACTTAATACCCTGCATCCCACACCGGTTAAGAGTAAATTTGATCAACGCTTTGTAAGTAGACCACCACTCTCACGTAGTATGATATCCTTATTTTGTTTTAAAATTCAATATATTATTTATTGACCACTTATTTAAACTAATTCAGCTTGGTTCGTGATTTGAGAGACCAGAGAATTCATTGAGTGGATATTGTTGGCCAGTGACGGAGATGTTGGTTAACATTATAATGGTGGTGTTGATATCAAATTACCTATGATATACTTATTCGCGAAGGAAGAGATCATATTTCAACTATTATTAAGAGTACACATCCATCATTATTATAAAATAAAATATAGCTAATCCATCCATGGACCCGCAATATTCCCAAATGTTCTTGCACCGAACAAGGACTTGGACAATGAGATCGATCATATGCTATGTCATTAACTCACTGGTGATCGAGCACTTGAATGTGGTATAAGCAACATGGATAGTATTGTGAATTGATTGGAAGGTGTTTTATATATCAATATGTTTTGAAATGACTTTCAACAAAAGTAATGTGCAATATCTTTCTCACATCAGCCTCCCTCTCCTCATCCGTATCAAGTCACAGTCAGTTTTATGTTCACCTCTCTGCAATCACCAGTTCCTCTATGAAATCACGAGTTCAAAGAGAATAAAAGTATTGATTTGCAACAATGAGGATAACACATGATAAAACAACTAACGTGGTTTGTGAAGAAGTTTCCAACAATTTATGAGGTGATGTTATGGTTTGTAGATGATTGATAAACGAGTTTTAAGTACATCATATATTTTATAAAAGTGTTCATTTACACTTATAATACTCTTTGGGTTGTTAAAGTTATCGGGATGACTGTTAAATGAAATGGTAAAGCGTTTTAATAAAAAATATTTAAGGTAGTTCAGTTGGGTAAAAGGGAATGACACACGTTCAAATATTTATGTTTTATGAGTTCGGAAATTGAACTGTGGTGGATTCAGTCACTGCCTTGTTGAGCGACTACTTGGCACTTCGGTTAGCGACGTCAGTTCCCAACCTCATTTAAAAAAAAATGGATTAAATCCTGTGCTCAATTTTGAAAATAGCCCTCAGCATGGAGGAGAAACAGTTACAGTCGAGCGAAAATGGAGGACTAATCCTGACCGATTCATTCCAACGCATATGGCGCCCTATACTTGCGGCATAGAAGGTACCGCAACGAATCATAAGGTTTTCTTTTTCTTCGTTGACGCTGAACGATTTTTTCCTGATCAACACATGTTGCTGTAACCAGATTTATTGGAGATATAGAGATTAGACTTTGAATCGAAACTTTAGGAACATGTTTCATTTTGTTGAGATACCTGTTTGAGTGCAGCAATTTCGATCATGAATTGTCTTAGTTAAACTAAGATTATTTGCCATTTTCGCCTTTTTTGTTGATGCTGGTAATCGTTATACAAAATAGAGGTGCTAGTGTTGTAAATTGTAATCATTCAGGGAAGATAGATTTTTGGTTGGGCCAATTATCTAATGTTGATTGCTCTCCTAACTGGAGGCTGGTTTAATTAAGACGGAAAGAGATATGGGCTGTGGTATTCAACTTTTTTTCCAAGTATGTTGTTGTCCTTGTTGAGTAAAAGAACGTTGCATGACGATTCAAGGTAGGTAGACCATGTTCTGCATTTATCTAACATTTAACCTGCTCTCAATTTATCTGGTATGATAATGTGAAATGTTCGCAGGGACATGTATGGATTTACTGTCAGGCCTCAACATGTTAATCGATATAGGGAGTATGCTGATATATACAAGGTAATAGATTTTCTATTACTTGGATATCTCATTTCTCTACCCTATTTGATACGAAATGTTTTCGTTTTTCTATTCATTTTCATAAATATAATTTCCAGAATACTCGTGTGTATGTATAGTTTAATCTAGTTTGTGAACCCTTGCCTTTGTACTACATGAATTAGATATCAATATGTCTTGAATGTCAGGAAGAAGAACAGGAGAGATTGCATAAATGGAACATATTTCTTGAGCAGCAACTAGAATCTGCGTGTGGACATAACTTGGACGAAGATAATACAAATGCTGTTTCTGAAGAAACAAAGCGGCAAATTAAAGATATTCAATTAAGTGGAGAAGGGGATTCTACTGAACGAAGTCCCAGGTTAGAGCAACCTGAGGCTGCTGCAGTTGTCAGTGAAGAAGGGGATTATCCTATTGCGGAAAGGCCAAATTCTGAGACACAGGAGGAAAATGTTCCTGCCACGGACGTCCCAAATAGTCAACATAAAATATCTCGTGAGGTGAGAAAATGGGCTGAAATTAGACCATCTCTACATGCCATTGACCGTATGATGAGTGCACGTGTAAAGAAGAGAAAAAATATGACGGATGAAAAGATGCAACCTGAGCACAGTGGCCTACTCTCAGTAAATGAAGAAACACAACTGACAGATGAATCTGACAACGAAGATGTATTCTATGCTAATGAGATTGATGGTGGTGTAGATGCTTCTGCAGCAGAAAGGAAAAGCAATGGCAGTGATGAAACGCAGCATGAGGCTTTCCTTGCTTGGAAACAAGAACTAGAGTTTCTTGTCCATGGAGGAGTGCCAAAAGATCTTCGGGGAGAGGTAATCTTTCGTGCTGTTACCATGTCTATAGATTCTATAGGTTTTTCTCCTCTCTTGATCTTGTGTACTTTTACTTCATGGGACAGGTCTGGCAAGCTTTTGTTGGTGTCAGAACTCGTCGAATGAAAAGATATTACCAGAATTTGCTGGATAGTGAATCTGATTCTTGTGAGGTCAAGAGGCGTGATGAATTATCGCCGGATAGCGATAAAAAGCAACATAATCCGAAGGGATTTGATTTGCCAGATAAATTGAAAAAGCAGATTGAGAAGGTCATTAGATGCATGGATCCTGGACTTTATCGTTCAGTCTTTTTGATTAGTAGGTGCTACTTCTTTTTAGGGTTTATCTGGGATTAGTCTTCAATAATATCTTTTTGTTATTATGAGATTGTCCTTTCAATCTTGCATGACACATTAGATGCTTTAGAGATTAGTTCTCTTCTACTATTGATGCTGATCCTATTTGAGAGTTTAGAGATTGATCTCTACTCTTTTCCTGATGAATTCTAGTTCACATTTTCCTTTTTTTGCACATCTTCTATTTGTTAGTGACTGATTTTACTTCAGTATATGATGCATATGCCTTCGCTTCAATGATCAAATTTTTTTATGCTTATTAGTGGAAACATCGATTTTGAATTAATCCAGGCACCAGATTCTTCTACAACTGAAATGTTCTTGGCTTGTTGCAGGACCTGCCTAGAACATTTCAGGGACATCCTGCATTGAATGAGAATGGGAGAAATTCACTTCGACGTGTACTTTTGGCATATGCCCAACATAACCCTACAGTTGGATATTTCCAGGTAATCTCTGCTGATTGCATTTCTTACATTAGCTCTGGAAATTGAATACAACGCTTCTCTGTTAACACTCGGAGTTTAAGTTTGATTCATCGGGTAAACTGTGGGGGTTGTAAACTTGTAATAATCTTTTTGTTCCCTATGCAAGAAAGCACGTGTTGTTAGATAATAGGTAATTTTAGTAGTCTATTCTCCATGAACTAGTACCCTTCACGCTGTAAGTCTCTAACAGTGTGGATTGAGTGCATAACAAAGTTGTTAATACGACAGGTGACAGTTGTTGTCTGTTATTTTTAGTAACATTCAAAGAAAAGTTGTTGAAACAAATATTATATATTTATGCAGCTCTAATATCATATATTTGCATCAATCTGTAGAATCTACTCCCATGCATTCATATCACTTTAAATACTGAAAATGGTCTTCCTCCTGTAATAAATTATTTTGTTGTCAGATTTTATTTTATTGTTGAACGTTGCAGGCGATGAATTTCTTTGCTGGCTTATTGCTTCTGATGATGCCGGAGGAAAATGCCTTTTGGTATGTTGGAGCTTCTTTATAAATACATGTGGATGGGATATATTTTTATCAGTTTAGTGAAAAATACATCTCAAATGACAAGTTAAAACTTTTATATAACCTATTTTTACTGGCTATTCTTCTCTATTTTGTGTGCTAATTATTGAACAGGAGAGACAGTTTAGTTTGCATTTTCTGAAGTAGGACTCCATCATTATGTAGCTCAGAAACATTAATATAAACTACATCACCTTCAGATACTGTGGAGATCTGTTCTTTAATTCACTAGTAAATATAGAAAACCGTGCTTGAAACATACAAGGCTTCTAAGGTTATTGCAGTTTATCCCTTTTCTTCGATATCAAATTTCTGTTGGTAGAATCGCCAATAATGTAGCTGGTACTCACATCCTGTAGATATGCTATATTGCTTGGGAACCTGTTTTTATTTCTAACCGCTGGATACAGATCTGGAGATGGTCTGGTTTGTGGCATTCAAGTCAGTCGTATCATGTTTTAAGGGTGTTGCTTATCTGTAGTTTACTTATTTTAAGGAGAAGTTGGTAAAAGGAGCTTATCAGAGTATTTGTGGGTTTTTTGCAAAATTTAGGTAAGTAGTGTTTGCAAACCCAAGTTTCTGGGGAAAACTTCTGAAATCAAGTCAATCAATCCAAGATTTCATAGTAGGAATTTAAGTTGTAAGTTGCAACTTATAATCTATTGCAAGATTCTACTTTGAAATCTTGGATTGGTTGACTTGATTGTCATGTTATGCTAGTGTCCTACATCGGCATAGATAGTACTCGATATTTTTTTCAACGAAATATTCTTTTGTTACTTGTCCTATTGAGTAATTTCCTTTTCTCACTTTTCTTTTTCTTTCATTTTCTATCATTCTGTTTTTTCTTTTTTCTTTTGTGGTAAAATCTGTCTATTGTTTAGCTGATACTCAAATCAAATGGTGTAGATATGCCATACTATTGTTAATATCTTTAAACAATATTACAATAGTATGGCTATAGAATCTGGAGATGGTCTGTTTTCTTGCTTTCAAGTCTGTCGTGGCTTGTCATTCTTTAAGAAATCTTGGATTGTCATGGGTTTAAGATCATTAGGGTATTTAGTGCTTTCTCTTGAAGCAACAGATGAGCTGATACTCACATGCTATATATATGCCATACTATTTTTTGTTCATCTTCAAGCAACACATGAGCTGATTTTGTTAACTTTCCGCTGTAGTTTTCAATGGAAATTATTTTGCTACTTGTTTTGATTCTCAGTGTTGACTTTCATTTGCTTGATCCGGCAAATCATGGTATTAGATTTAATTCATGGTTTCTTGGTACGAAAACAGCAACACACGAGTTCTTTTTGTTAACATTCCGGTTGCAAATTTTTAGGGCTTTGGTGGGCATAATTGACGACTATTTTGAAGGATATTTCTCACAAGAAATGACAGAATCTCAGGTCATCATTTATTATCATATCTTGCTTTTTGAAATTTTACCTGCTTATCCTTACAGGAAAACATTCCTAAGACTTCGTCTGATCTTAGGTTGATCAGCTTGTTTTCGAGGACTTGATGCGTGAAAGGTTCCCTAAGCTTGGTTTGTCAACTATTATATATCTATCGATCTTATCCATTGTGCTATTTCTGGATTTATGATATACCTCACTACTATTGCTGCAGTCAGTCATCTGGATTACTTGGGAGTGGAGGTCGCATGGATATCTGGGCCCTGGTTCCTCTCAATCTTTGTGAATATGCTTCCATGGGAAAGTGGTGTGGATATTTTGTAATTATTCCTCTTCTTGCTTTCCTACACATGCTGTAAGACAATTTCAAATTCATGCCGGTGAAGTCTTACTAATTTCTTTTGCTTTAGTTCTTCGAGTGTGGGATGTTCTCCTATTTGAAGGAAGCCGTATCATGATATTTCGGACTGCTCTGGCTTTGATGGACCTATATGGTAATCCTTTATTTCATTCTTTCATCTGTGTCTCTTTGAACTTTATTTTTGTTTTTCGACTGATCGTGGGATTGTCATAGGAAAACAGGTTAAACTAACAAGTTAACTTTATTTCCAGGTCCTGCTTTAGTTACAACAAAGGATGCTGGAGATGCTATTACCTTATTGCAAACTCTTGCCGGCTCAACATTTGATAGCAGCCAACTTGTCTTGACTGCTTGCATGGGTTACTTTAACATTACTGAAGATACTTTGCAAGAACTAAGAGAGAAGCACCGGCCATCGATACTTGCAGCTGCTGAGGAAAGAACAAAAGAGGGTCAAGCTTTTAAAGATACTAAACGTCTGGCATCTAAAATGTACAGTTTTAAGTATGAAAAGAAGTCAACAGCTAGATCACCTGACAAGGCTTGCCTGAATAAAGTATCGGATTTGGATTCTAATTCTGAAAATTTGGAGAAATTTATTAAGGGCATAACTGGTGATTCTGAAGTAGGCTCTCTTCCAGATCTTCAGGAGCAGGTATTATTCTCTCTCTCTCTCTCTCTCTCTGAAGGAATAATTTATGTGCCCTGTAGTTAGAACTGAAACTTGTACTTAGAATTATTGGACCTGTGTTTACAACTTTTGTATTTACGAACAGTTTACTTGGGCTCAACAGTGTGAGTTGTGTTCTATTTTTTTTTTTAACTAAAGAATAGTTAAACTTGGTAAGTTGGTATTATTTGAAAGAAAAATATACTGAATAACGAATGATGGATGGGCAAAGCTGTGAATATGATCCTCAAAACAAAAAAAGGTGTGAATATGTGTGTGTTATTAGTGTAATACTTGAGTGTTGTGGGGAAAAAACATGCCAATAATGGAAGTGGAAGTTTCGGACGGGATACCCCAAAATTGAAAATTTTGTTATTGATTTGTGTTTCTCTTTGTTCTTTTACCATTTTGTCATTTGCCTTTCTATCTTTTCCTTTTATATTTTCATATTTAAGGTTATATCATGATGTAATGTGTGATGAGATTTTAGTTGAGCATCGATTGCTCTACTTGGCAATATGAGACACAATACTTCTGAGATCTCATAACTATATAACTTTTAACTGTGGTCAAGAAGTTTGAACTTGATACTTTTTAGCATCTTAACAGGCACCCTCTTCAACATCTTGCATACTATATAAATTAGGGTCCCAAAAAATAAACATATTAACAGGAAAGATCTCATGATTATCTCTTTTACCTTAAAAATTTGTTTCTTCTTTTGTGAACCTGCAAAGAAAAAAAGAAAAAAAATAAGCTTATACAATATTCCTAGATAGAATATTGTATTCCGACATTGTGAGATTAGAGTTAGACTGTTACACACTGATAAGTGGAAGCCAAACTTTGTTTATAATTATATGCATGGACTCAAGTCATCTGGATTTGGAGAGTTAAAGGCTTATTAGCAAAACAAATTTGAAATAGTAGAAGACAAGCCGGAACTTTAAAGAATACTAATTTCCTGATATTTGGCGGCAAGTTTCATGATATTTGAATATGAAGAAATATGTACACCCCGATGATTCGCAGAGGAGATTTGCAAGTGGTGAAGAACTTAGAAATGGTATAGAATATGCAAGTATCAAATCCCATTAAAGGCACTCCTAGGAGTGGGGATGTGTGTGTGAGTTGGGTGTGTTTGCCTCATCAATCCTGAAAATTATTTCGTGTTTCAGTCCATGGAGGAGGATATGACTTCTCTTATTTCTTATTCTTATGGGGTCAATGGATCAAGCCATACTATTTGCATTGTTGTCATCTATCAGATTAAGATTTACTTGCAAACCAATGATTTCCATCGTACAATTCATTTGTTAAAGAATTGTTACCTAGATTACTCTTGGTATTTTTGTAAGGATTTTTTTTTTTTTGAGAAACCAATGTTTAATATAAGGATTTCATGATCAATATTGGGGGCATAAGTGAGTCTTTTCATTTACTATCGAATTCCCTTCAGGTGATTTGGCTGAAAGTTGAACTGTGTAAGCAGCTTGAGGAGAAGAGAACTTCTATACTCAGGTTAGATATATCAGATGCTGATAAACTATTTAGACGATTTAGTTATTTAATAATAAACATGAAAAGATGTTTCTCCATTGACTACTTTTCCGAAACACAAGTTGATGAATCAATAATCTAGCTTTGGATTAGTTTCCTAATTAAGATGCCATGAACTTTGTTGAAGTAAGCTTCAGTATATCATTACTTGAGCATGAACATCAGGTCATGTCATGTAGGGCTGAAGAACTGGAAGCTGCACTGATGGAGATGGTCAAGCAAGATAACCGAAGGGAGTTGAGTGCTAGGGTACTTTACTCAGCTATCTTCTTACATGCCTCCCTTTCAGAATATTGCCTGATTTAAATTAGTGCATATGTTTAAGCTCTTTACTGTACAAGATTTTTAGTAAGAAGGAGAGCACATCTAAATTAGTGCATATGTTTAGCTGTTTACTTACTATGCTTGGGTTACATGTATCTCTTTCTGCTCTTGTTTATCAACATGTGATATTTTGAATAAACCCTGTTCCTTTTTTCTTCTTTTAAATCTCCATAGCTTATATTTGTTTCTTGTTCTGCTTAGAATATCCAGGTACCGACTACCAACAGTAGATTTATGTTACAAGTGTTTCCTGATGATGAGATTTTAGTGTCTTGGAAACAAAAACAATATGAACATTTACTGTTCTTTTGAAAGGCCAATAGTTTGAGGGGGGAAAAAACGATTGATGTTCCAAATCATGTTGCAGATTGAGCAACTGGAGCAAGAGGTTGCGGAGCTACGGCAGTCTCTGTTTGATGCAAAACAAGGCGAACGGGCAATGATTCAGGTCTCTTTTTCCTCTTTGCAATTTAACTGGACAAAGGTGCTAGCCATTCAGCTTTCATGTTACACATTTTCTGGAATTTTCGTTAGGTTCTGATGAAAGTTGAGCAAGAACAGAGGGTGACTGAAGATGGCAGACATTTTGCAGAACAAGAAGCAGCTGCACAGAAATATGCAGTACATGTTCTTCAGGTTCTACTTTCTTACTTTCTATGCTTCAGTGACTTGTATGTAGTTATATCTAATAAATATATTCGATCCTTTGATATAACCACCAGTTTTCTCAAATTCTTAGATGGGTCTGACTGAATCCCTTGCCAGATTTAACCTGGGATTCATTTGTTACTTTTAAAGATTAAAGTACTTTATATAACATTTTTTGTCACTCTTTTTACTTCCACAAATAGTTATATGAAGCGAGAACCTTTTGCTTTTATTTTTCCTGTGGACAGAGCATCTTTTTTATTTTGTTTGGGAACAATATTTAATTTTTATTCCATAGTCAATATGCACAAACGTCCTACTTAAAAACAGGCACCAAGTACTCTATGTAACGAGGCATGTAAACTATACAAATGTGGCCTCTCTATCATATCACTGTCTACTAGAGAAACAGTCCACCTGTTCACATAATTTGCATAGCTTCTTAACCACTCTATATTGCACCAAAGTATCATGAGAAACCTGTTTGATATTACCATGTATCTCCACTGGTTTCTTCCTGAAAATGAACATATTTCTTGCTCTCCATATGCTAGACACTGTTTCAGCAACCATAGCTCTAAGAAACAATTCCATAGCAGCTCCTTCTCCTGCCTCCTAGATCAACTACTCAACCTCTTCCGATGCGTAGCCTCCTAATTCCAATCCACCGCGCCAAAATGGACCAAATATTTGTAGATAGCTCACATCCAAAGAATGTATGTTCAATGGGTTCATCATCTTTTGAACACAAAACATCTTTAATGTTAAGTTGTTTGTTATTACGATTTAGTAAAGTGATTATTTATATGGTAACTTTGACCTCAAGCAAAAAAGTGATAACTAATCCATAAGGACTACCATGCAGAAAAGTGATAATAAATCCATAGGCAGGGGCGGCCCCACCTTAGCGCATGGGTAGCAAGTGCTACCCTTCAATTTTGGACATGAAATGTCTTTTATACCCCTAGTTAAAGATTTAGGTTATTCGTTAAGATTTAAGAAGTATAATGCATACACAAAAATAAAGGACTATGTTGTAGCTCAGTTGGAATCATCGTTATCGATCCTCTACGGATGCAATAGTGCCGCTCCTGGCGCTACGGAGCGGACTCTTATTAAATAGCGGTTGGAGTGACCACAACGCTCACTACACGGAGCGGCTGCTATTGGCTGCTATT
>JAYMSR010001397.1:0-10276 GCA_036897825.1 Plantago rigida
CGTTCTGTTCTCTTCATCTGAAAATTCATTAATTTCAATTTAAATTCATTCAGTTCAGTTTTATTTAATTGTTTTTTATACTACAATTTATCAGTTCAGTTCTATTCAGACGAAAATAACATAAGCTAATTCAACCATCCTTTAGGAAGATACCATAGAGATACAATGTTCTAAATATTAATTAAAAGGTAGAATAGGCAACTCAATTCAGCTACAAATTTAACATTTTGTTCTTAGGCTACAATGTGTCTTTCGCTTACAATAACTGGGTTAATTAAAGGCATGTTCGGAGAGTCTGTTAGTTAAGTCTCAACACAACCATACAACCCATTTTCAACCACATATGAGTCAACCCGTAATTTAACCTTTGGATAGCCATTCCCATTAGCCAAATAGCTACTAAGTATATCATTATTCATTAACCAACCCATGCAACTAAGCCATTTTTGCTAAGAAAATGGGATTAGAGAGCTACGGTTGTGATTGAAACTATCATCAGATCATGCTATGAACAAGTGACACATTTTCAAAATTGGACTGAGATGAACATCTGTTATTACATGATTCATAAATTCTTATAGTGTCATCATAATAAAACTTTGATTTGGCAAGCCAATGTCCAACAAGATTTCAACCATACTTGATAGTAAATCTGATAAAGAACTAGAAACTACAGGCAGAACAACACAGACATAGAAATGGCCAAAACAAGACACTTAAAAATAAATTGAAGGCCTTTAACTGCAGGTTCTGCACATGCATCCTGAGTTAGTCAAATCACATTCATGAATTCTGGAAACAGGATAGGGATCCACAGATAACTGCTACACAGAACACAAATGATATCGAAATGCAACGAGTACACATATTTTCAGACCACCAAATACCGAATCCTAGTTATCTCTGAAATCATAATATCCGTAAGAGTTAATTAACTATCACTATTAATCTGCAAAATCTATAACAATCATAATATCCGTAAGAGTTAATTAACTATCACTTATAAGAAATGTCTTAGCAGGAAAACGCAATCTGCACTACCACTATTAATCTGCAAAATCTATCAAGGACAATAAATCAGATCATAACAGGCAACACTTCATTTTCTGAGATGTTGGACCTTAATGCAGAAATCCTTCTGGTCCTGTCCTGGAACAAGCTCACAAATGCACACATCATCTCTCTCGATGCCGTTGGCTTTGCACAGACTACCCCATCCTTTGGTGCAAGTCAACTTCCCATCAGCCCATTGTCTAAGCTTCGCCCTCCATCTTTCGCCCTTTCCGTCAACCAGGACAAACTCCACGGGAATGCTTAGATTGTGATCTCTGATCACTTCACCAGGTATGAACTGCAATAGTTATGATTTATAGAAAACTGATAAGCATATATACAAGATTAAGTAACACCCTAAATTGTGATCTCATTTGCATTATAGGTTTAATATGTAAAACTATATTAATGCAGAGGACAAATTGAGATCATGTGTAATATAAACAAGCTACTGTGCAATACATCGTATAAAAGTTTCCATACGTACCAATTCATATGGCTTCGTCACTGGTCTTGATCTTGACACGAAGTAAGGATTCATGGGGCGGGGGATCACACCCAATTGGAAGATATCAACTCCATAACAATCAGGAGTGTTTCTCTTCTGGTAACTTCTTTTATGAGGAATACTTCCTATACCAACTGAATACATAAACCATTACCTAACGAATGTAATACGCGAACCTTGAAGATATAAGAAATTAAAATGGAGCAGAGGCTACATTCAGTCATGCTGTTGGAATGGCTGTCAGATGCACCACCAACTTTACTCTTCGAGTTGAGCTTGGCAGCTTTTGTAGTAGCAACATTCTTTCGTTCTTCTTCCTCTTCTTCATATTCTTCCTTGACATACTCTTCATCACTGTCATCAGTTTCCTCTCGGACATAGTTACCATCATCACTATCATCACTTTCAGAACTACAATCGATATCTTCCTCTTCCTCAACATCTTGCATTTCTCGGTGCTCAAATATTTTCTCCTCCTGTTCTGCGTCATCTTCCTCAACATATTCCTCTTCTAGGTTCTCAAAGCTTTGTTCCTCTTCCTTAACATGTTCTCCTTCTCTGTCCTCAGATCTTCCTATGTCTTCTTCACCTTCAAAGTCTAGCTCTTCGTCGTTAACTACAAACTTACGACATCCACCCCCCCTCCTTGTCACATCCATTGGATCCAAGAATCTTGAAATTAAATACGTTACCACCCTTATAAGTAAACAGCACACGGTCGAGTGGCTCAAGCAAATTGTCATTGCTTAACTTCCTCCAGCCTTCATCAAAGTACCACCTCACTTCATTTTTAGCAATCTTCACTGGCCACACGTTCTTGTAACGATCTCTGAGAAAGATATTCTCTGGTAGATGTCGCATTCGCTGCCTACATCCTGGAGGCAATTGCTAACAAGAAAAGAACAAAATTACGAAATAAATAATTATACCAAGCAAGATCATGGTGTTTATTGGTCGAATGTGTAAAACTTAAAGAACCATATCCATCTACAGCAGAATTAAGAAAACCAGACAACGACGAAAAACATTTACCAGTCTCCTTGCGACTTCATCTGTAATTATCACGCAGAAGTCCAGATCGGAATCCATGTGAGCAACCTTCATAAAAAATCAGTACATGAGCATAAATCGGTCACCGTACGTTGTTCAGAAACTTCAACAAGTCTGAAACCTCATGTGTGGGCTCAAAGCTGAGATGTAACGAAACAAATCACATGTACATCCAACCAACAATCAATTACCTTCAAATGCCATCTAATTTTCCCAGATAAAATTGAAGAGCAACAGCATAAACATGGTCAAGATTTTTCAGTTACATGTAAAAGATTGGTTTGGAAAAATATACTAATTCACAAGAACTTCTAGTAGATCTGATGCTCCAGCACTACCTTAAATCAAGTCAAACTTATCAAACATAAAAAAGAAGGCAGAGACAAAGTTGACATGAGACTTGAAGTTTAACAGACATAAACAAACACAAACCTTTCTAAAGCAAATGGTATAGTTGTTCTCTTCTTTCTGCAGAGAAAATGAAAACAGTAAAATTAAGGACAAATATTAACTTAATTAGTACTTCAATATAAAACAGAGAGATCAATATAAAGTTCGGTTTTTTCACATGCCATTAAAATTTCTTGATTTACCTTATACTTCCTCTAAGCTTAATTAGAGCTAGCTGTATATTCATTCCTCTTCAAATTGGGATTTTGGCAGTTGTCTATCTACAAATGCATGCAGAAAAAGGTGGTGTCTTGGTTTTGTGTGATGCAATTTTTCCATACCATTTCTAGCAATGAGGACGAAATTACCTTTCTGTCCTTGTCTTGTTTCTTTTTGTTTATACATTGATTCCACATTTGCAGAGAAGAATAGATTACCCATTCATCAAATCGGAGATGGCGACGGCTGGTGGCGGAAGAGAAGGATCGGCAAAATCAGCGGTGGCGGATCAGATATCGCAGTCTGTGCAATCGACATCGAATCTTCTTCACCTCATGCTTCAATCATCTCCATCACACGTTAGTCTCTCTACTCTTAGCTTCTAATGGATCCTAATTCGTTAGGCTTTACTTTAAACAATGATTAATTAATGATTAGTTATTCTGATCAGCAATACACAGCTTTTTCGTTTTACTTCACTTCATAAGGATTAGTTGAATTGATGGGAGATTTTAGTTCTGGCAGTCTATTAGGTTTATTGTGATTTGTGAGTTATTGAGATAGAAGATTCTATCAAGTGTACACCAGTGCCTAGATTTGGAGGCATTGTTAACTGTGGGAAATAATGGATGAAGAATTTGGTACTGCAGTTTTATTTCACTTGTTTTTTGTTGCAAATTGTGAGAGCTATCGAACACATTGCAGTTTACTCTTTTAGGCTATCGAATCAAGGGGGTATCGATTGTGTACACATGGAATCGTTTCTACACACACTGTGCCTGGAGAGCTTCTAAGAGCATTAAGCACATAACTAACTCTTCATGAATAAGAATTTCTCGAATTAGTTCGCAATTTTTTCTGACTGCATGTACGAGTGTGAACTATATGAGTGGCTGCTATTGTCTATTTGAAGTATAGTGCTTCTGCGGGTGAAAGAAGGATAGTGGAGAAGACTCATTGGCGTTCCAAATCATGATGTAAAAATGGCATCATAGAGTTTGATTTACATATATTCATCATGACCATGAAGCTTGCTTTAAGGGGTTAATGAGGGGAAGAATGGTGGTAGAGAGTCTTAGAGTTTATCTACCACATCTACATTAAAAATAGCCTCGCAGATTGTAACATTATGAGAATGACAAATGATGATTCCTTTATACTTTGATTTATATCGATCCTAAGTTTTTCTGGTTAATAGTTTGGTAATTTGTCAAGCAATTCATGATAATCTGCATATACATAATAAAAGATTTAAGGATTTGTTGAACTGATGCGAAAATTTACTATTGTTTGGATTTGGAGAATATATTTGTTTTTGTAAACAGACAGATTTTGGTCCTATCCTTTCATTTAAGTTCCTTTGCTTGAAAATCGTGAAAAATATCAAATAGTATCTTGGACCGAAGAATCATGGGAGTTTCAGGTGTGAAATTGCTTCTGGACACTCTATGTGGCCTGGAAGGCCTTTGGGGTGTCTCTGAACCTAAAATGGGTATAAAGTTACCACTGCCTTGAATCAGTAATCTAAATTTGTCTGCACATATGTATAGTGCAGTTATTGAGTTCATTCTGTGTATAGGTGGTTGCAGCTGTCTAATGTGAAGTATAGTGTTTAAGCCGGTTTAAGCCGTGTCCTTGAATCTTCTCAAAAAAAGCCATTTCTGTGAATGGTGGGAGCAGGGTAATAGAGAGTCTTGGGTCTTAGCACAGCCTGAAACCATTTTTTTCTTAACTAGTATCACAGATTGTTATAGTACATGTATTCATGATGAATGATGCTTCTAGCATATTTACTTTTTCTTGTTTAAATCTCTTCCCATTGAATGTTCACTAGAAACTTCTTAGTTTTCTAATTATAGTTTGTTCGTCTGTTGAGTATAATCTACATAATAGCAAGGATGTAGCTGACCGTAGTAATTTTGGATGTTGAATATCTGCAGGCCCAATTGATGAAACTTCCCAAAAGCCTTCTGTCAAAGACCCCTACAATAAAGAACACACAGTTGGTACATTCTGAAAGGATCTTTTAGTAAAATTGAGATACCTCTAGAGAGAATTTGATATGGATTCCTTTATTGCATATAGGTTTTGGAGCAGATGCCTCAAGTAGTTTCATCATTGGATGCACACGTGGAATGCGGTCTCCAAAGGTCATGAACATTCTTATTCAGTAACCAATTGTTAGTATTTGAAATCATTTAAAGGAATATGGGTGGGCTAGACTTATCTATTGGTATAACATTGCAGAGGCCCCTATATTCACCCCACCAAGTGGACTTGGCACACATTGTAAAGGCCCCTATTTCTTCACCCCACCAAGTGGACTTGCCTCATTAAAAATGCATGTTGCTCTTATAGTGGATCACTCATTGAATCTGTGTTTAGCATGAGTTTATCAGTTAGCCTTTGAGTTATATGACCTCATTTGTCCAAAATATGTACGTTGCGTGGACACAAAACCATTAGCTGATCCTGTTGTGACCCAAATACGATAACACAAATATGATAATGAATAATCCGGTCTAATAAATAGATTGATCAATGATAACCGAATTACAATCAAGTCTGCTCATAAAGGTTAAAGGCCAATGAACAGATATGACCAAGCTCACCAGCGCTCACCTGAGAAGAAGGTCAAGTACAGTGTATCAGGGTAGGTACGAGAATAATCTGTAGGCAGAATAATGGTGAAAACGTTGAGTGACAAACCTCAACAATTCTCAATGATTCTCCTGAGTCACGTCATTCCCATGAGATACTGAAAGTGTGACTCTAACAGAATGACCGCCAGCTGGTAGTGAGTGTGACCGGATAAGCTGGGTGTAACTGAATTTTAACTTCAACAGATAAGAGACTATTACTGCAGTAATAGTAAAACAGTAAAAGACACTAATTGAAATGCAATTTAATAGAAATGCGAGTAAAGGTAGATAGCACGCTTCCAGACACAACAGATCCGCTAGATGATTTGATTAGTTACCTTAATAAGTTTGTTAAAATATTTGGGCAGCTTCCTTAATAAGTTTGTTACCTGAACTTTTCAGTTACCAGTATGATAATTGCCCTGACTCTTGAGCATTTGGGATCAGGAAAATATTCTCTCTAGCATTTTCTTTTTTCTCTCTGTCTTTAGTATCATTTTGCATGACCATCAAATTCTCAATATCATGATGCAAAATTCAACATGCAATAGGTACACACTTTTGTCTCTAGTATCATTCTAAATAACCAGTCTATTATTGCATGTTGAATTTGACATCTTGATATTGAGAATTTGCTGATTTTGCATAATGGTGCTAGAGAGAATAGAAAATGTGGAGATTATATCTTTTATTACTCTAAATGCTGAAGACAACTATAAATAAGTGTTCCTCAATAGGAGCACAGATACAAGTATAATTTTTAATAGGGCAACTTTACTTCGTGTGGTGAAAAAATTGGGGCTTCTACATTGTTACTTCGTACATTGTTGGTGCCATATCAACTTAAATGTAAAGTTGTGTTCTTGTGTTGGGAGGGGAGCAACTAGACACTTTTTATTTCTTGTTTTTTTCCAGTCAAGTGGGAATATTGAAGTAGAGATACTAAATCTTTGGCTTTGGTATAAGAGATCTGGAAAGAACGTGTTTCAATTTTTCCCTCTTGTGACGAGGTGGGGAAGTATGCTAAATCTTTGGCTTTGGTATGAGATTTGTTTTTTTGCGGGAGTGCACCACTAAGTCCAAACACCCAAAAACCTGATAAAACTCAAAAATGAGGCTGGAAAGCCCATGGAGGGCGTGCGCCGCACACCCAGGGCCATGGAAGGTGGCTAACATCAGCATGAAATTACCGCCGGCCATGGGGTTGATGGCTTGTGTAGGCCACTCGGCGGTGGTGCATGTAGTGGCCACGCATTGGCCATAAGTGGTTGTCTGCTGGTGGTGGCCCATTTGTCCATGCGCCTGCTTGTAATTAAGAAATGAAGCAAGTGCTACACATACGTGTATGATCATGCCATTCTAAAAACAGCACGAGTGATGCCATTAAACGGCAGTTACTTGTTGATGAGCAGAGATACCAAGGTTCGCCACGTGTTAACCCCCCTGGACAACGTCTATACAGTCAGATTAACACTCAAAATGAAAGCTAACGAGATTTACAATCAAATGAACCAAATTTGAGGTCAATCAGATGTAAGGTGAGTGAGAATTGTGATTTCTTTTACTCCCTGAAATTGCCTACGAGATTTGTAAGTTTGGAAGAGAGAAATGAGATGGATAATTACTGTGCAACTTTCCTAAGCCTTTTATAAGAGGCTTAGGAAGTCTACTCAATTAGGGAATCGAAGTGAAATTGAACCAAGTGGGTTCCGGTCTATATTGCATGGACGTACATTCCTTATCTCTTACATCATGCTTTTCAATACTAATCGCTGTTGTAGTCTGGGTGAGGTGACTTGTTTGAAGTGTAAAATATGGAATGTAAGTTTCTATTCTAAGCTAGAAGCTCCCTTTAGGCATTTCATGTTGTTCCATGAAAATGGGATGTCTATATAGAACTGAAAACAACAATAAAATTACTAGTTAATCAGATCGTCATGAAATATGGGGCTATTTCATTAGTTCACTTTCTTGATGTGCTCCTTTACTTGGGCCATTGTAATATAACGGTTTCACTCATGGACTGGTTTGCTCTATGAGAAAAAGAAAAACATTGTCTGAAATGTTTGGTTTTTGTTCAGTTTGACAGTGAAACATGACGTGTATTTATCTGGGCAAGCAAATTGTAACCTGTCTAATATATGAAACTTGCATGGCAATGACATCAATCGGACTTTGATCTTGCTTCCTAATGATTTTCTTTCTCATGGTCTTCCTTCCCTTAAAGATTTATGTGAGTGTACTCTTATTGGTAAACTCCAGTAGTCCCATGCTGTCCATGTATTTGAGGGTGAATGTTTAAGATTTAATGCAGTGTTGGTGGTTGTAAAGCTGTAATGCTTTAGTCTTACATTTAATTTCTAGAACTGTGGAATGATGTGGAAATGCTTACACTTAATTATATGCTTTACTCTAACTCGGTCCGTTGCCATTTTATGGAACTCAAGAGTTAATTTGTTTGCAGTGTCCCTCATCTCAATACGGTAGTCCAACTACTCGGTAATATGCATGGTAGCCAGCTAAAGACTTTGTCCAGTGTTGAACTCACCCAACAGGTACCTGAAGAGTTACTTTGTTGTTTTTCAAATGACAAGCTAATCACATTTTTCCATTTGTCCAGCAGGATCCTGAGCCTTTGGAGCAACATTGACATGTAGAATCTGTTTGTCTGTACAATGGATGATATACTTTATCCTGCGCTGGTGATATCGAAGACGGTTCCTCTTATGATAACTTTTTCTCTGAGTAGTTACATTTTATCAAGGTTCACTACTTCAAAGAGGCTAGAACAGTTGAAGTAGTGTGCTACTGCTACCACTGAATCTTGTAATTTAAACCTAGCATAGAAGTTGTAATTTAAACTTACCATAGAAGTAATGTATTTGTCTGCCACGTAGTTTCTGCTTAGTAATTTATGCTCATATATTGTTATCTACTCCCTCCGAACTTATATATTTGTCATTGTTGTAAAGGACCTAATTTTCTCAAGTCATAAGCTAATCATACACAACTACTATAAATAAGGAGTATAAAGAAGGAGATTGACTTTTATAATAATTTTACATCTACACCATACTCAACAAATTTAATAATAAAATGATTCTTACATTTGCACTCAAATCACACATCATATCACTAAAAGTATACACTGAGTTGAACTGAAAGGATTGATAATTTTTATGTACTACAATTTAGTATTCGTTCTGATTTGGAACGTGAAGTAATTGAGGAAGAAGATAAAAACTCATGATGAAGCTCTGTGCATGGAGCAGCTCTGTGCAGATTCTTAAAATCGACATCAGAAATTCAAAAGTTCACTTCTTTTGGCTTGCCAACTACACACTTCACTTCTGTTCTGTATGCATTCAAAGAAGTAGATATTTAATGTTACACACATGATATACAGAATTAGTTAATGACATGTACCAACCTTATAATGAGATTTGCCCATCAAAAAAACTTATCTTCGGGCCTGCACAACTAGAGAGTAAGTGACTTAGACTCCGTCGCTATCGCTTTTGTCGGATTTACTAAGTGACTTAACTTGTAATTAAGGAAGTTTCAAGATTACGTTGCTCGGACCGGACCTTCTCGATAGAATATGGTAAGGAAAAGTGATTAACTTAATTTATGACCACCTTGATATTGAATTTTTATGGATGAGTTTCATAAAACACACTTAACTTTAAGACGTCACTCTGAATTAGTAATAATTCAATTAACATAATACTCCCCATTCCTAAGTTGCGTCTTTTACCCTCTCTTTTATTTAATGATTTGACTGAAATTAAAATCAATCTATTTTACATATAATTATTTCTGTTTTCTACATGAATAATTGAACTGCGCCAATGGTACAGTACCATTGGTACTGTGGTGTTGATACTTGTGCTATTGCAAATCGAATTAATGGTTGTGACTTGTGAGTCTTGTGTGACCAGTGAGTTTACTTATTTTTATTCACATCTTTTTTCTAATTGAAATTGTGTGTGAATCATTTTTTCCATTAAGTATTGAAAAAGCAGAATTTACAATTAACTGATTATGACCTGTAATACTCTAGCTAGTGCAATTTTGAATGATTGGTGTGATGAATATCTACTACTCCAAAAAACATTTGCTTGGAGATTAATCTAATCCTAACTTCTGATAAAATAAAGGCAAATACACCAAATGACCAAGGTAGTGATCTGCATTTGAAATGTGTTTTGATATGGAGTTTTGGAGATGTGTTTTGATATGTGATGAGGGTGGAAAACTGTCGGGGGCGGACTTGGTTGCGGGTGGTCCGGACTGAGGTAAACAGGATGAGCAAAGGTGCCTGGGGGCGGACCTCTAATTAGTTGACCGACTTAATAAAACCGGGTCCGTTTAAGTTAATATTGATTGTTAGTTGACCGGCCAGAGATAACCG
>JAYMSR010001398.1:0-10274 GCA_036897825.1 Plantago rigida
CTATCATGTTATCACATCTTTAGATTCACCTCAAACCCGAGTTCGAATCTCCTCGAATACACTACGCCCCATATTAAATTTTCACTATAATGGATTCCCGAAAGAGGTTGAAATCGGTCACGAGTGCACGGGAGTATTGTAAAACTAATATAAATAAATAGATTCAACACCTCTCTACAAGTTCAAACTTTTAAAAGTGATAGAATTTATCACCAGCGGTCCCGTCCTTATGGAAGGGGCTGACCTCTAGTCCCTCAGGTGATTTTTCCCATGTATAAAGTTAGAATTCAAATTTTACTAAATCGAACTCAACGAACTCAACGAACTCAACCTCCTGTCCACAGTCACACAAACCATCAAGCGGAATTAATGAATTTGAAGGCGATGGTTTTAGTTCTCATGTCTCTTATTGTTTTCTTGTAATATTGACAAAATGTTTCTCAAGAATGTTTCACATAGATTTGAATGATACATGTGAAAGTTCTCAGGTAGGTGGGTATAGTCATGGGCATAAGATAATTGTAGGTGCATCCTTCATATTCATTGTATTTTTTGTAAAACTTCATCAATAAAATTTTTACCCATTAAAAAGAAAAACCTTCACTTGTGTACATGCACTTTCACAAACTTTTAAGTAGATGGTTTGAAAATTTAATTATGAAGCTCCAGTTGCTTTTACTAAGGCTTGCTTATGTATCAATGATCATATACTATAGACTATAGACTAGACTATTTATTACTATCCCAAAAACATATCTAACTTATCAAACTAATGTCAGGTCCTGGACTAGTGAAATTAAGAAAATTTCTTCGAGAAACAAAATAGTACTAGCTGTTTTGGAAGAAGAGACCAAAAATATGCTTCCAAAACTTACAAATTACTCACTTATAGAAATTACTTGATTTTTAGTTAGCTAGACTATAGGGCAGATCCCTTATATTTAATCATTGAATTATTCAAAAAATTAACATTTAGTTTCACCCAAATTCTTTAACTAATCAACATTTTTCACACCCCTAGATTTCATTTCCGACTTCACCTAGAAGCACACGAAATGAAAAAAGACCACGAGAAATGATACCGTGATCCGAAAGGAGTAGTATAATTAATCAACAATGAAGATTATTGCTATGTTATCCATCTTTGTAAACTCATTCAGATCAGACCCATTCATTTTAATTATGTTCAGTTTAGTTATATTGTATACTATAATTCAGTTCTGTTTCGTTTCATTCAGTTCAGTTCAGACGAATATAACATAGCCTAATAGTTAAAAAACGATTTGCATAGCTAAGGCCACAAACAATGGAATCTAAGACAAAATTGCACAATCCCCAAGCATAAGGAAGTTAGTTCACTTCTTGTAAAGTTTAAAGACTCACTCAAATGGAAATATCTTACAGGGGCTATGTCATATAATTTCAAATAAAAGGGGTTTTGTTTTTTTTGGGAAATTTTGGTGCCACTGCTGCTGGCCTGAGGCTTTAAAAAAAAAGTTTGGAAACAGCTTCGGAGACGTGGATTGTCCCATTTGTGTCTAACCATTACTTTTCATGCTTGTTAGGGTATACTGTCTTTTTGCAGGATTATGTGGGCCAAAGTGTTTGTTGTCCAGTGAGCTTGGATTGGGCGCGGTTATGGGGCTAATTGGGTAAGATGACCGGTTTTCTTGATTTTCTCCTTAATTTGGTTGTTTTTGACTGGTGATGGAGGTTTTGACTTGTGGAGGGGTTTTGAGGTGACCATCTCTTATAATTTTATTTCGTTTGTATGAGAAAATAGTTTGGATTCTAAGGGGGCTATCATTGATCGGGTATTGAGTTTTAATTAACATTAACTCGATCGGTATACACCTCATGTGGTTTTGATTAGAGTCTATTTGCGGGATCGTGCCCTCTAACTCTTGGCTAGTCCGTTCTCAAACTTAGACATACTAGACTAAGGGGGTCAAAAGAAATTCCTTCTATCGACTCTTTTGCGAAATAATCTTATGAGAGATTGTTACGGTGTTGTTGACCACGGGAGACAAGCGACTTGGTTGGGTTTTCCCTCTAAGTGTTAATTCAAGTAATTGAACCATTGTGATTCGGTTTTAAATATCCTGAAGAACTCAAGGGACCAAACCATTAAGATTTAGTCTTAAATTCTTGAGGTTTTTTGTTTTTCTTTTTGGTTCGGTTCTTAGCCGGGTTCTGAACATTGGGCCCGCGGTTACTCTCTTTTGGCACACATCGTCTCCTTTTGTCATTGAGAGAGGATAGGGTGGAGGATAAAGATAATTATAGGTGATTGGTAGTCCTGTCGAGACAACGTCTTAAATTGCTAACTCCTTGTTTCGAAAGGACTTTGGGTTAGGGCCGTTGCTATTTAGCACGGGTCTATGGTTGCTTATGACCTTTAATTAAATTACTTGCTCCGTTAGTAGTTTCGATGGCGTGGGAGATGATGGGGATAGCCTCTTTTGTTTTGACTGATGTTGTGGTTGCTCTAAGGTCACTGGATTGTATTGGCATACTTGAAGTGGCGCCTTTTGTTTGTGCAATTTGGTTTGGGCAGGCCTTGTTTTACTACTGGCCCCTTGGCTCATTACAGGATTTTGGCTATTGTATGTTTCATGTCCCTCAGGTGCCTTCTCTTATTATTGGATTTCAATTTCTCTAGTCATGCTAGAAGTCGAAGCCAAGAAGTTTGTGGAGTTTATGCTTAGTTGGGGGTGGTTCTGATGTTTGTAAGAGGCCGTATTGGAACGTCCAAGTTCTTAGCAATCTACATAGTAGGGGGCTAAGACTTGTAGTTCTGTGTTCGGTTGGGGTTTAGATTAGTTGTAATGACTTTAATCCCTTTTATGTACTTACGGAGGATATGAGCACATCTGGTGCACATATCTTTTGTTTTCTTATTGTTAATTAATAAATATTTTTTATCGTTTTAAAAAAAAATTAAAATACCGAGTATTTTACCTTACAAAGACCACGAAACTATCCAGATTACCAAGTGCAAGTTGAGCAACTTATTGAAGCAAACTATCAAGAGAACAAATATCTACAAAAGAAAAACCCCTAAGTTCTTAAAAGTTCAATTTTCAGAATCAGTCAAAGTAACTTACAAGAAGAAATGTCTTTAGCACTTATGAGAAACCTTTAAAGACATTCTTCCTAGTCTTAATTAAGCAAAAACCTTGACCCTAAAACAAAAATCAAAGGCATGTAAGTAGTCACTTTTGGATAATGAAGCGTTCTTTAAATGAAGTTTCAAGGTTTTGTTGGAAGTATTTAGCCAAAAAGATAAGGAGTCGAGTTAATCAATTAATCTAAAATCATGTTCGATAGAATTGAAATGGAGAATATATGCGAATGTGCTTCAGAAACAGCTAAACGACGTCATTGAATATTCAATTCTAGAAAGTACAAAGAATAACCATCAATTCGAAAAATAACACATAGAACTATACTGATAATCAATTATATGAATAAATGATAGGAATACCCATATATGTGAAACAAACACGAAATCTTATAGATTAACAAATCAATTAATAGGAATTACCTCGTCTGGTGAGTGGAGAGTAAATCCACAAAAAATGACGGTTGTGTTGAAGTGATAAGATGTGGTGAAGACGGATGGGAGAGGGAGAGGGAGAGAGAAATGATGCGACTCCTTGTTAATGGAGTGATTTTAGTTTTTTCTTAAATATAAAACTGAGTATTTGTTGATGGAGTTTGATTTGTGCATTTAAATCGAAACTGAAAGTTGTGTTGGTCGCCTTCTTGAGGTGGAACCCGGTTCACTTCTCATCGCACCGATAGGACCAATTTAGAAGTTTATAAAGTTGTGATTTACTTATTTATATAGAATTTTACACTATTATTGATATTAAAACCTACATTATTTATTAATTATAATTTCTCATAATGTTTTATTATGGATATACTCCATTCATCCCGGATTCACACAAGTTTTAAGAGAAAATTGAATAAAGTAGGAGAGATGGTAGTAAAGTAAGAACATGAAAAGTTTAAATTGTAAAGTCCCAAAATAGAATGTGATAAGTTGAATTCGGGACGAAGTGAGTATAATATAATATTAATTCCGAACCTAATTACATCCTACTCCCACAACCACGAGTTCAACAATTAAAGGTCTATCCTATTTGTGTTGGTCAACAACAAAAGTCGATTTTACCCCTTGAAGTACTAAACATACAGTATGCAATTTGAAAATTAAGTGTATTTTCACGTGAAAACTCAATAATTTCATTTCAGTTCAAATTTATTCCGTTCAGATCAAATCTGTTCAGATTTGCTTAGTTTTTTTCATACCACAAATAAATCCAGTTCATTTCTATTAGTTCTCCTCAATTGTTTTACACTACAAATTAATTTATTTCTGTTCAGTTCCATTCAGTTAAGATCAGTTTTGTTCAGACGAGAACATAGCCTTCTGAAAACTCATTAATTTCAATTCAGTTCAGATTCATTCAGTTCAGTTCACTAGTAAAGTTTTTTTCCAGAATATTAATATTATAATTATATCAACAAAAATTAGCTGGAGTTATGTACATGACAGTTCACTAGTATAGTTTTTTCTAATTATTAATATTATAATCATATTAACAGTAATTTAACTTGACGGTAGTCTAGAAAAATGCTTGATTTTCCATTAGAATAGGAAAAGTCAGTTTTTTAAGTTGCTCGCGATGAGCGATCAGACCAGTAGATTTTAACGCCTGGAGGTTTTAACATTGTGTTTGGGGTTTTTAACAATTAGGGGTTTACATTGTGTCTTTGGGTTTTAACAACTGAGGGTTTTAACATTGTGTCTGGGGGTTTACATTGTGTCTGTTGTGTCTGTGAATTTTAACAACTGAATGTTTTAACATTGTGTCTGGGTGGTTTAACAAATGAGGGATTTAATATTGTGTTTGTGGTTTTAACAACTGAGAATTTTACATTGTGTCCGCGACCAACTTAAAAAACTGACTTTTTTTATTCTAATGGAAAATCAAGCTTTTTTTATACTTCTTATTTAACTTATAACCTCTGCATTATGGCATATCGGTCCGACCACTGATCTATTCTTATTCGCTTCCTAGTAATAGGTTTTAAGTATTAGTACTACTACTGTATATACAATTCAAGAAGTAACATGGTGTGGATATTCATTGACAACCATCAGATTTAATTACATCTTACCAAGAAAGTTTGTAAATGTCGTGACCCATGACTTCGTATGTTCATACTTCAGAAATAATTATTTATAGAAGAAATGATTATTTATATTTCTAAAATCGAATAACAATTTTGTTTGGTGGAGCACTTCCAATGAAATGATTTTAAACATTTTTTATCACCTAATTTTTTTTGAAAAGCTCAAAAATTACTTGCAATTTTTTATGAGCTACTAACTAATATCACATGTCCATAGATATTACTGTACATGTACAGAGCTACTAGTGAGTAGTTCTTGAATAATATTGACTACTAACATGTCTTATTAATAAAATTTATAATGGAAATTTAAATTAATTTTTATTATATAATTTTATTGCATTATTATTTAATGTTAGAATTTAAAAATAATTTATGATAAAGTTGAAAACAGTTAAACCGAATAAAATCAAATTGAATTCTTAAATTAGAAGTACATGGAGTATTATGCAACTTGTGCCAGGTTGCTGAGCTGATTGCATTGAATAACCATAGCGATTGAAGTAGAACACTGACCCACACACAAATTTTTATTAAATTATTTAATATTAAAATTTAAAAATAATTATAGTAAAGTGGAAAATAATTAATCGAAAAAAGTCAAAATGAAAGTTTTAAATGAAATGGTGATCTTATGCAACTTGTGCAAGCTGATTGAAGAAAAAAGAAAGAAGACCATACATAGACTTTAGATCTCCACCATTTCTTCTTCTTCTTCTTTCTTCTACTTCTTCATCAGCAGCAGCAATAATACTGATTGGAACCCAACCAGTTTGCATCCACAATGGATGCATCAGTAGAGTTCCTATTGGGAAACTTAAAGCAACTGGTAGTCCACCACGTTGACTTAATCCAAGGTGCAGAAAGCGATTTGAAAAAGCTGAATGAGGAACTGGATTCTCAAGGACGCTTCAAGAAAGCACAAAAAGGACGAAACTTTCAAGCAATGCGAAAAAAGAGTAAGAGATGTCGTTTACGACGTTGAGGACATGATTGACATCTGTGTCACTCAGGCTGCTACCAAGTCCAAACGAACTAGCCTCAGCCGCTTTTTCTGAGGAAATAGCATTGGTATTGCTGAAGCTGTGAGGAAGATAAGGTTCGAGCAGGTCAAACCTTTGTTTGATAAGGCTAAGGTGGACTTTGCTAACCTTAATATTGCAGACATGCCGGATACTGCTGCTGAAGATGCTAAGGCCATTAGGCAAAAGGTAAAAAAATGATCTTTTTTATTTGTCCATTTGCAATTCTTCTTGTTATAATCAGCAAACCAGCATTATCTAGTTACTGGATTCTAGTCTATTGCTATTATACACATCTATTGTAGTGTGTCTTTGGCACTGATCTGTCACGGTGAATATTTTCGGTTGAGACCATCTTTGCTAGTTTTCCTGTTCTGTTCTGTATATTACATAGGTGATAGGTGTGTTCTGAGTTGTGAGTCATTTTTGTTTAAAGTTAATCAAGGGTAGACAACATTCAGCATACACTACAATAGCCAAGAGATTTGATCTAATTCGAGTCGTACTTTATACGCAAATTGTAAAAGGTCGTAAAAGGGGTGTGTCGTATTTCAGGTTGAAGCACAAATTAGAGTCGTAATTTTAAATTGGAAGTCATGTATTTTTACCTTCTACCTTCTTTGAGTTAATTTTAAGCCCTTCTTGTAGTTCATTTTTGTGGCTATTATAAAGAGTCGTAAAATATATGAGTCGCAATAGATCAAATGTCTTGTAGTGATATAGTGATGGCTCTGAAATTTATCTCAAAAGATGAAATGATTATTGTTAATGGATGTAATTAAGTTTCAGAAGATTGATCGTAGTTTATCATTCTTTGATTTATGCAGAAGAGTCAAAACATAGTTGGATTTGAGACAGAGACGGATGAATTTTTGGAGTTCTTGAATGGGAAATCACAGGAGCTGGGGATATCTTCAATCATAGGAATGGCAGGTCTGGGGAAGACAACATTGGCCTGGAAGATTTTTGAGCACCAAACAATCAAATTTGAGTTTCCAGTTCGAATTTGGGTGAACATTTCCGATGTTCTCAACATGAAGAATGCCCTTCTCACTATTCTAAGAAAGTTCGATGCTAACGCCAAAGAAGAGGCCGAGGATGAAATGATTAGAAAGGTGAAAGAGCAGCTCAAGGATGGGAAGTTTTTGATTGTTATGGATGACATCTGGACGCTTGATGCATGGAACACAATCAAAGAGATATTGCCAATTCCGAACAACCTTGGTAGAGTCTTGGTAACAACCCGCCACACAGATGTGGCTGAGCATGCTTCTTCCAAGGACCGAGCCCATTACTTGAGGTTCCTGAGGCACGAAGAGAGTTGGCAACTTCTCCAGTACGAGGTGTACGGCAAGCTTGATGCTGTTCCTAGAGAATTGGTGGGTATTGGGAAGGTCATTGCAACTGACTGTGATGGACTTCCTCTTTCAATTGTGGTCATTGGAGGAATTTTGGCAGAAAAGAAGGCAAGAGCATCAGTAAAGAAAGAGTGGGAGGAAATCTCCAAGTCTGTAAAACCTTACCTAGTGGGTGGAGACAAGAAGAATCTCTTGTCGAGTATTATAGCGCTTAGCTACGAGAAACTTCCTTATGAGTTGAGGAACTGCTTTCTCTATCTAGGGGTCTTCCCTGAAGATGCTGATATCCCTGTCAATAAATTGATTCGCTTGTGGATCGCCGAGGGCTTCGTACAAAGAAACAGCAAGGGATTGAGTTTGGAGCAAGTTGCCTATGAAAACCTGAAAGACCTTATCAACAGGAACTTGGTTATGGTTAGGAAAGCAACAATTGATGGTGAACCTAAAGTATGTCACATTCATGACTCAGTGCGTGAAATCTGTAAAAAGCAAGCTTCATTCGAAAATCTCAACTTATTCCAAGAGATCACCAATGAGCAAGGAGCCTCTGGGTCACGCGACAACATTGACAAATGTCGTCGTATTTGCATACATTCTTATGTTCTAGACTTCTTTAAAAAGAAACAAAAGATTCCCAAAGCTCGATCTTTCCTATGTTTCCATGAGTCTTCCATGAACTTGAGAACAACGGATATGTCGTCTGTGACGGATGGGTTCGGCTTGCTGAGGGTGTACGATGCCAAGAATATAAAGTTTCAAAAATTTCCTCAGAAGCTCGTGCAGCTACTTCACTTGAGATACCTTACGCTTGTAATGGATCAGTGCGCGACCCTTCCAGAGAACATCTCTGATCTCTGGAACCTGCAGACTCTAACAGTTGATATCTCCTCGCACACCCTCGATATGAAAGTAGATCTATGGAAGATGAGGCAACTGAGGCATTTCAAGACAAAAGCATCCATTATCCTGAGGAAAGACGGGAGAGGAGAAGGTGGAGACAACCTTCAGACGCTTAGCAGGCTGTCATCCGAGAGTTGCACGGATGATGTTTTTAAAAGAGCGAACAACCTGATCACCTTGGGAGTTCAAGGCGATCTGAACAAAATTGCAAGTTTAGAATGCTTCGAAATATTGGACAAGCTGAACAAATTGAAGCTAGTACATGAAGGGACAGATGGCGTTGCTGGTGAAGGTCCAATGCGTCGCATACCTGATGCACAAAGATTCCCACCAAATCTCAAAACTCTAGTACTGTGCAGCACTTATCTGGATTGGAGCAAGATGGATGTATTGTCAAGGCTCGGTTTCCTGGAGGTGCTCAAACTCAAGGAAAATGCATTCAAAGGAAAACAGTGGGAGGCTCAGTATGCTGGCTTTCGTCACCTGGAACAGTTGCACATTGAGAGGGCAAGCATGCTGTATCATTGGACAGCTATCGGTGATCCTTTCCCCAAACTGAAAATTCTTGTGCTCAATAACTGTGAGAACCTGATTGAAGTCCCTTCGGTCATCGGTGAAAGCCTTGAGCTCATGTCCTTGGAACGTGTCACAGGAGTAGTTTCTTCTGCAAAAACAATGCAGGAAAATTTGAAAAAGAAGTTAGATCTAAAGGACCGCAAAGGAGGCTCATTCAAGCTTGACATTGCTCGTGGTGACAGACACTAAACCTTTTCCAATATGGCAATATCTTGTCCAGGTTAAGGTATGCCATTCTTTTATATAGCAGTACTGTTTATTTTTGTTCAATATCTTGCATGGTTGATATCACTGACTCATATTGACGCACACTTTCAAAAAGTCACAGGATTTTTTTCCTAATGTTTACAAAAAACTGGTTCTCCTCACAAATTTAACATGTGCAATATATCTTGGTGAAATGTGTTATCATCGAAAACTAATGATCAATCAACGCAACAGGAACAATGTTCAGTATTCAGCACATTATTCATACCAGAATGTGTTTTTTATTCGTGCAGGAAGTGAACGATGATGATGCAGAGGTGTGATGGAGTGCTTCAAGACAGATTGTTGTGTTATGAGTTGCTGTTAACCTTTCTTGTTCTTATTTTCCCAGAATACTGTTGAATAAATATTGCTGAGATGCATTTTATCAGCAAGTGAGCTTTATGTACTATATGTTTGATTCATATTTGTAACATATCAGTAAGCACATTACCTTAGTTGAGATTTAAGTAAGGGACTATTGTTTGGAACTTTGGATTAATTTGTTATATATGGTGTTTTATGTTTACCTATTTACTGGTATGTCAATAGAAGCAAGAGAACAAAGATTGTTGAACAGATCTACCGAAACATCAATACCTTTTATCCTTTACATTGGTAGTTCAGAAATATCTTCAAAGGAAGTAAAAACAACAACCCAAACCTGTGCTTTCAACTTGTAGCTACTGCAAAAGAGCGAGCTGGGGAAGCGAAGCCTCAAGAAGTGAGTCTACCGAGTTCTAGGAACGATTACCCCGGAGGGAAGGGCCATTCGGCATTTTGCTAACTTCTCAAGGTCTTACCGCTCATGGCAGAAGGCAGGATCAAGTCCATCACCAATGTCACATGGATGCACCTGCACCTGCTAATATCTAAAACCAGAATCTCAACCATGATTCAAATGCATCAGATTCAGATCACTGCAAGAGGGCAGTAAACAAAACACACAAACATACATGTACGC
>JAYMSR010001399.1:0-10270 GCA_036897825.1 Plantago rigida
AAGTGGGTTTACATTCGAAGCCCAACATATAAACCCTTTGTACCTAAGTTCGAACTCAGTCTTCTTCTTCTCTACAATCCAGATTATCAATTGGCTGCAAATTAGGTCAAAATCGAAACCCAATGGCTGGCGGCAAGATCAGGAAAGAGAAAAACGGCGGCATCGGCTCTCATTTTCAGGGGGGAATTCCATTCCACAAGTCTAAAGGTCAGCATATTCTCAAAAACCCTCTAATCGTCGACTCTATTGTTCAGAAAGCTGGAATCAGGCCCACTGATGTCATTCTCGAAATCGGACCTGGTACTGGTAATCTTACCAAGAAGCTTCTTGAAGCCGGAAATTCTGTTATAGCTTTCGAGCTCGATTCTCGTATGGTTCTTGAGTTGCAGCGTCGTTTTCAAGGAACCTCATATTCCAGTCATTTAAAGGTTCTTTCTTTTTGTTTCCTTCAATATTGTTTGAATTTTTTGTCATCTGAATTGGTTTGTGTCGTGTTCGAGCTTCATTGGTGATAGCTGGTTTAGCTCATTGGTGTCTGGTCTGTTGTAATTTAACTAGGGATTTGAGTAGTCGTAACGACTAATAGGTATTCTGTCGGAATGCCGAAAATTATGTTAAAGGTTTGATCTTTAGTAACTAGGATTGAGTTTTGTGTGGATGTATTAGTCTGAGAGCTGAGCACAAACTGAAATTCTTATAAGAATGAAAGAAACTGTTTTTACACCACCCAAGTGTTTGGTTTGTATGAGACTTGGCTCCATATCACTAGCTGAAATGTGTTATCCTGGCTGCTGGTAGATGATAAGGTAGCTTCAATTGAGCTTATAACAATGGCTTGTAGATGATAAGGTAGCTTAATTGGTGCTGATTTTGGAGATATCTGTCAAATAAAAACTAACCTGATCGGTTAATAATATGTTATCAACTAAGCTAGCTTCAAAACGGTCAAATGACATGGTTTAGATGATAAGTGCTCTCTAAACAGAGCCTTACTCAAATAAAACTAGCCACTAGCTGAAATATGATAACCTGGCTGTTGGTGGATGATAAGGTAGCTCAGTTTGAGCTTATAACAATGCTTGTAGATGATAATGTAGCTCAGTTGGTGCTGATTTTAGAGATAGTTTAGTTTGGTGAATTAGCTGATTTGTCAAATAAAACGGAACTGGTCGCTTAATAAGATGTTATCAACTCAGCCAGCGTCAAAACTGTCAAATGAGATGGTTTAGATGTTATGCTCTCTGAACAGAGACTTACTCAATTAAAACCAGTTTTGGAATATATGAGCTGCTCGCCTGTCCCTAGTGTTGTATCATGACATTGTATCAGGAAATTGAGTCCTTTGGTTCGGCGGGAGTGTAATGTGTGATGACCTTGACAAGTGCTTAAATGACTGAGATTTTATCATGATGTTTCTGTTGTAGGTCATTCAAGGAGATGTTTTGAAGTGTGATGATCTACCATATTTTGATATCTGTGTGGCGAACATCCCGTACCAGATTTCCTCTCCTCTGACTTTCAAGTTATTGGCTCATCGTCCATTATTTAGATGTGCAGTAATCATGTACCAGAGGGAATTTGCCATGAGACTTGTTGCGCAGCCCGGTGATGGTATTTACTGCCGTTTGTCTGTAAACACACAACTTTTGGCTCGGGTTAATCATCTGCTGAAAGTGGGAAAAAACAATTTCAGGCCTCCACCCAAGGTCGACTCTTCTGTGGTCAGAATTGAACCTAGGAGACCACTTCCCCCTGTCAACTTCAAGGAATGGGATGGCCTAGTTAGAATTTGCTTTAGCCGTAAAAATAAAACTCTGGGTGCTATATTCAAGCAGAAGGGTGTCCTTGAATTACTTGAGAAGAATTATAAAACCTTGCAAGCCTTGCAATGTACGCCTCAAGGGCTTCCGTCAGATGACATTGAATTGGCCTTGAGTCTAGCTGCTTTAGGCAACACTTTGGGGGACATGAACATGGGGGACCGTGAAGGTGACGATGATGACGAAGATGATATGGAGATGGAGGACGCTGAAACAAAGACCAATGGTTTTAAGGAAAAAATTATGGGTGTGTTGAAGACAGGAGGCTTTGATCAGAAGAGATCTTCCAAGCTCGCACAAGCTGATTTTATGCACCTGCTTTCTCTATTTAATGCTGCAGGAATTCATTTCTCTTAGAACTGAAAGAGTACGCCTCTTTTTAAAAGTGTGCGGGTACAATTTTGTTTTCTTTTTAAAAGCTTAATGTATGTCTTGTACTTTTGCATTTGATGTCTTGTTCTGTTTGTCAGCTTATATATACACAACCTCAGCTTTTTATGTGTATGGTACTTATTCTAGTTCTTAACCTGGTTACTATGCATACACCGTGAGATTATTCTGTTCTCTGTGTAATACTATTATACAGTTATGTTTCTTGCACTCTAAAATAATGTGTTCTGTGTGTCATATGTTGTGAGCCTTGTGACAATTATTATTCCAAAAGCTTTGATCTGCTGAAGTAATGCTTTATGATGTCATATTCAAAATCCTGCATGTCAAATTCTTTCAGCAGCTCCATTCTGTGCATGTTGACAATTATACTACAAACTTAATGTACAGTTCAGTTTGACAAAAGAACCAAACATCTTAAAACTGGAATATTTTTACAACTTCAGAAGATCTTGGTGGCTCACCACCATTAACATAAACTAAGCCAGATCATGCACCAATAAACTCCACAGACCAATGGGGGTAAATATCACACTTGGTTAGAATTAGAACCCTAGTTTTCTGAATCTTCATCAAAGGTAACATGATCACTATGCATTGTAAATGTATATATGTACAAGTATTGTGATTCTATACAAGGATGTGAAACACTGTTGTTTCAAGGCTTCTGCAGCCACTCTTGAATAGCAGAGCGGAGAGCACGGTTAGGAACCAGGTTGCGGTGTGGAAGTGTGAGGTTTGTCATGGGCGAAGTGTCATGACCGCTATCCAGCCACCCTTTTACAGCTTCCGCCTTGTAAGTAAAACCATCAGCTGCAACCACAGGATCTTGCATGATTTCCTGTGAAGGACAATGGCATTATGCTAGTTAAAGTGATGATTGCAGTTTGAGTACATAATGAATGAAGACATGTCTGACTACAGTTATCGATGATGCTCGAGGAAACTAAAAGATGTACGGACCTGGAAAACTGGGCAGATGAAATAGGAAGGAACATGGTCCGACATTTCAGAACCACATCCGATAGATGAAACACCACATGAAACTTTCATAGGTTCAAGCACCCTCCAAATTTCAGAAGCAAGATCAGGCCTATTTCTTGGTTCCATATCTGAGCAACTGATTGCCAAGTTAGCCAACTGTTTAGCTTGCACAAATGGCCAGTCACCAGCTGCTGGATCTAGGAGATCTTTCAAATTCCCGTTATGCAACACGTTTTCTATTTCTTGAAGAAATATCCCTGACGCAGGTCTTCCAGTTAACAACCGTAACAATACTTTTCCAAGCGAAAAGACATCCGACTTGGATGTAAGCTCTCCGGTTTTAAGGAAATGGGGATCAATGTAAGCAAGAGTTCCCTTTGGATTGGTAATGCGACACCGGATTCTACTATTAGCCAGATCCTGAGGAAAGAGACGATCAATTCCAAAATCACGGAGCTTGCTCACGAAATTGACATCTAGAAGAATATTAGAAGGCTTAAGGTCACCGATCCCTTGACGATGGCAAGAGTGTAAAAACATGAGAGCAGAACATAGCTCGGCAGCAATGCGAATTCGAGTTTGCCATGACAAGGGGGGTGTATTGTCTTTGCAGTTTAGACGATCTTCGAGGCTTCCGTTGGGGAGATGCTCGTAAACGAGAGCGCAAGCTTCTGGGCAGGCTCCTATAAGTGTGATGAGGTTTGGATGCCTAAACTTGCTCAAGATATTTACCTAAAACAACACAAATGGAATTGAATGGATGACTGCAACAGAGAGAAATACTGATTGGAAATACTAACGAATAAAATCCAAAATTAGCAAGACAATTGCAAAAATTTTATAAAAAAAAAAGAAGAAGATTAAGAATAACATTTTGAGTTACAAATGATAAGCTACAAATTTTCTGTAAAATGCGATTTTAACGCATTTTACAAGTATGAAATGAATAACTCACCTTCTGCTGAAAATCCATAGGCCCTTGAGAGCTATTAGCATGTAGCAGTTTGATAGCTACTTGAGTATACCTGAGGTACCCTCTGCAAACACTTCCATAAGATCCTTCACCTATCTGCAATGCTCGGCTAAAATCGCTCGTTCCTTCTTTGATTTCCCAAAAGGAGAATTCAGAAAAGAACTGAGATACAGAACCCGACGCTTCTGCAGCTTGTTTTTCTCTCAGCCCCTCAGCTGCCATTATCCCGTTCAACCTCCAATTCATCTCTTTCCTTCTTATACTTGTGCAACAGTTCAACAGCAGAAAACATCCTTTGCTCCAACTGCTCCACCATTTTATCAGAATTTACAATTTGATGCTCCATGCTGGATTTCTGTTCTTCTGCAACTCTGAGTTGTTCTTTGAGTTCATCTAATTGCTCTTGCACCTTCTCGACTTCTTCCTTACTCCTTGCCAGTGCTTCTAAAACTCCCTTCGTGTGTCTTAACTCTTCGTTGTACAACATTTCAGATGCTTTAACCTAAAGTGATATATATATATACCCATATGTTGTCAGTCAAATGACAAAGCAGAATATTTGGAAAAATCATGCCAGGAATTTAAAAAAAGGTCCTGGTCAATCATAGTTACGTAAGAAGAGCTTATACTGGTCTAGGCTTCTAGCTTATGCCTTAGCATTTAATGTCAAATAATCAAAAGAGAAAAGTACAAGAGAACAGGTTTAAGACTTACTCGGCGAATAGCATCTATAACATCTTTTTCAGCTTTCTTGCGCTTTATCGATTCTTCAAATAGCTCTCTCTGGGATGTTTCGGCTTCGTCCACAAACTGGTCGAGTCTTTCGTAGAGCTCATCGTTCATATTATGTTCCTGCTTGTGTTGACAAAATAGTCAGGCAATTCGCAGGCCTCCAAATGCTGTTCATGAAATCTTATAATCTAGAGCATTACAAAAATAAAAAATAAAAAATAACCACTCCCAAAGTGCATTTAACCTGCACTTTAAAGCAAATAATAACCGCAATGCGGTTTCCCCCTGGGGGGAGATTCTTGCCTCTACCAGGTCCATTTGCCATTTGACATCATGACAATTGTTAAAAAAACGTTAAGAAAAGCATTCCGCAAGATCTTGTTTTTCAAGGGATGTGTATGAATTTCGATTTTTTACCACAGGGTTTATGTACTAGAAACAATCCAAATTTTCATTGTAGGAAGAAGTTCTGGCTCAATGTGTAGATTTGGGGTTTAAATTTCTCGCACGATGTATTTGATAGTCGTTAAGATAAGAAGTCAGCTAAAATTAAATTACTTACCACAGCACTGGAAGCTACAGAGTAGAAACGATCCAGGCTTCTCTGATGTAACATACTCGATTCAAATTCTATTATCCTGCCCTCAGTCCTTTGATGGGGTGTCTTCGTCTCAGCTATTTCACTAGATGAACATGATGAGAGTCGTGAAGCAACCGAAGGACTTCTCCTTGATAGTACATCCCATTCACTACTTGCTTCTGGAGTAATGCAGCTCTGTGGGGAGTCGATTGATAATAGCTGAATCGCATGATTGTCAGATCTGACCCTGCCGTAGCCCACCACGGAGTCTCGATAGTTCACTCCTTCAGAAACTGCAAGTGATCTGAAGGTTTGTATAGTTTCAGCATTTGGACTTGCTTGAACAGGTCGAGACTCTGACACTATCTCAACTCCACTTGGTTTGCTCGGCCTAAGTAGATTCAACTCGTACATCAGTGATCAGAAAAAACGGTATAACCTGACTTGTATGATATATATACACACACCAATACTGAAATCCAACACAAAATGTCGCTCAAGGACAACGATATATCATACCTAGTATGTATAAGATTTCCTTTGCATACAAACCAAATGTGACAGAAGATAGGCGCTTCACGGTGGACGTAAGTGGCTTTCTTAGACTTGGGCTCTTTCATTTTTCTGCCATGTTAAAGACAATAGTGTTAAATCAGCAAGCAGATGCAGATACAATAAGAATATAGTTATGTTGGTGACTCAGTATGCTCAAAGAAACATGAGACCAAATGAGCTTTACAATGGTGCAGACGGGCTTATGTAAGGAAGATTTTCACCATCAGTCAAGTGTATGTAGTATATGTAGAAGATGAGGTACATGGTACAGTGAATTTATTCATGCATGATACGATGAATCTGCTCATTATGAAGCGGAATATATACAGACTATAACAGTACCTTGAATAAGATTTACTGGCAGCAGCTCCCATGACAAGCCACTTGATACCATTCTCAGATATGAGTTGCACTATACCCTGCTCGACGGAATCCATCTCTAGACACAGTTTCATTGCTCGTGCCTAAACAACAAGATGAGAGCTGAGTACACACACTCTTAACATTGTTTGGATCAATAAGTGGAAGAAGAAAATGAACTATATGTACCCCTGCTAGTTCACAAGTCTTGACATACTTGTCAAGAATCTTGTGCATATCCCGTCTCTCGCTTTCATGATACTTTTTAACTTGAAATTCTTCCAACATACTTATTGGAACCTTAGAACCCACTGCAAACCAAGAACCAAAACATAAGCCCCCATTCAGATCTTAACATAATAAACGGAATCGAGACACTGTCAGAGCTCTTCGCAAAAAATTCCAGCTATCAATTTCCAAGCTCTAGTTCGTCAGTCATCCTAATTTCTTTCCTATCGGGTGTATATTCGCATTTCTACGAGATACAAGCTACTAGAAGAAAGATTCAACTTGTACTGAAAAGGCATGCTCTCTTGAACAGAAGTAAAATAGGCCAAATTCTAAAGCTGAATACTTGAAACTACTTGATCACAATCAGACATTAACTAATAGTAGTTCAAACTCAAAAACTACAATACATAACAACCAAGACTAGCTAAATCCACAAACTGCAACAACAACACAAGTAATAACTTCAAGATCTGCAAATCCAAGGAAAAACATGTGACTAAAACCATGAAAATCTGGTTAAAAACACCTAAAAAATTTCTTAATCGCGTGCCAAACATACACTATATACATCATCCCATCCTCTTGATCAATATGACTGCATCGTTTCATATTCAACAAGAGCTTCCGAACCGATTCATTTCATTACAATCAAGCCAAACACCAAACCAAACAACCTAAACTCTCAAAAGTCAACAACTACCAAAAATTTCTTGCTCAAACTTCTCCATATTTTTAAACCTCTTTACAACAACCAAAACCAACCGAACCAACATCAAAATTTTTGAACGTACCTGACGTCATATCATAAAGCAAAGCTCAAGGAGGAATACGGTTAGTAATTTTTGAACTTTGTTGCACTGTGTACCAGTTTTAAAAGTTCATTTTTTGCTGTTTTCGTGATATAGGTATTGAACCGTGGACTTTTGTCCAGAAACTTGGGGAGGCTGTTTTCATCCCTGCTGGATGTCCTCATCAAGTTAGAAATCTGAAGGTACTTAATTTAGATTCCAGTCCTCACGGTACTTAATTTAGATTCCATTCCTCACGGCTTTGATTTTAACCCTGATGTCGTTATAAAGTTTGAACTGCAGTTTGTATTTTATTATTATGCAGATTTTGCTTTGAGATCTCCACGACAGGTTGTTAATGCTTTAATGAGTAAGATAATTCCTTATGATTAAGATGATTAATTTGACAAAGAAACTAGAGTGCTTATATAATTCCTAATGATTAAGATGATTAATTTGACAAAGAAATTAGAGTGCTTAGAGAGACCAGGAATGGAAAATAAACTTGAGAAACAAATTGCTCTAACTCAACATATTTTGATGTGCCCTATTATGAAATCTTCTGAAATCGTGCTTAAGGAACACATAATTTATAATACATGGCACATCATGATTTCTTGCTTGTAATCCTGGACTTTTGTCCATGAAGTTTTGGATCCTGTGGCGTTTCGTTTATGAGAATCTGATTAATTGCTATACTCCTTTTGCATGCATCATATTAAATGCATTAACCTGTAGGCTCTTTTACTTGATAAATTCGATAGCTAATTATGATCTCTCATCAGTATCATCATTATAATTGAGTACTGCCTGTTGTCTCATAAGCATGTCCTTGTTATGCCTGCAGTCTTGCATAAAAGTTGCACTTGACTTTGTATCACCAGAAAATGTTGGAGAATGCATTTGCCTGACTGAGGAATTCCGTGTTCTTCCCCAGGACCATAGAGCTAATGAGGATAAGTTAGAGGTAACATGTCTTTTATAACTCGCGTCTTATCTCATGTAATCCATTTATTGCTTGTGGAAACTAGAGTGAAATAAGATTTTGGCTGTTAGTTGTGTATGGTTTGAAAGTGAACTCGTCAATCATGTTTCAGTCTCTTTGAAAGGTCTTTCCAGTTTTTATGACTGGAACTTTCTTTCTAAACAATATGCTGCTAAGTGCTACTAACAATCAATGATGTACGTCGATAGTAATAGATATACTTACATGCATTATGTGATTGTTGTTGATGCACCGATACTCCTGTCCTGTTGTTGTATTAGATATGGAAGATGGCTATACATGCGTTGGATGATGCAGTGCCGAATCTCAAGAAACTAACATCGTAATTGTAGCATAGAAGTTCGTTGAATACCTTGCAACTTGGCCTTGTCTTTTTCATTGCCTAGTGAAGAAATTATATGGAATTGTTCCCGCAATCAATCATACATTTATTATGTTATGCTTGGTGAAAGTCTTTGCTCTGTAGCCATGTAATTCTCCTGATGTTCTGAATTCTAAACTTTGAAGTTTAAAAACACCATTTTGCTTTTGCAAATCAATTCTTTTTCATGTCATATATATGCCTGTAGAAAACAGACTAATTAAAATACAGCAAATAGAATGAAGTAAGATCTTCTGCATTTAGACACATAGACATGGTAACCCAATAACAAACAAGTGTCCAGATATACATGCATCCTCTGTTTCTATACCTATATAACTGAATTTGTAGTGACCGTTCGCGAGGATTTGTTAGTAACAACTGATAAATGAATTTCATTAGTCATTATATGTCAAGAAAGTGAGATTGTGGGTTTGATTACAAAACCAAAGGAGTCAAGGACTCGTTTGCAATTTGTTGGAAAGTGGTTACAATCTTTTTTACTTACCCCTAGTCCCTGTTAGGAACCTCGTTGAAATCTGTCCGAGTGGATTGTTTTGTATGTATGCCAAGACTTATTATCTAGCTTCTTTTCTCGTATTGTTTCTTTAATTTTTCGGACGATGTTTGCAACTCTTCTTTACCGTTTTACAAGTATATTGCTAGTTAGTATTTAAAAAGAAACATGCACAAAGTTCAAGTAGTTAAATTGTACTACCAATCACATCTCAAGTTATAGTGAACCCCTAAAAGGAAGACATAGGCCTTCCAGGAATCATTTAACTCATCCGGTACTGATAGTGTATTAAAAAAGGTTGAAATGAGATTACAAATGAGATTGGATTTTATATGATTATTAAAATAAATGCTAGAAAAATATTAGTAATAAGTTAGACGATGTTTAACGAAAATAAGTATCATGACCGTCTTGGGAATTTAAGTGAAACTTTCAAATGAGACCCATAAATTATAAAATAGAAAAAAAAATATTTTTATAGAATAAGAAAAATAACAAAAGCTATCCGCTAAATTCATTGAAATTTTTTAGTAATACATTATTACAAATAACTAAAAATTTACTTGGAGAGTTAACAGATGTTAGAGGATTTTGGTGAAGAAAGTGGCTCATATGAAGAATGAAGAGAAACGATTAAACGAACAGAGAATTTGCGAATGAACATGAAGAGAGAAATGAACAAGTAAGAAGGATTTTACATGCATATGACCTGATTCTTTTTCGGCTATTTGGACTTTTCAGTCGTACCCACTTCTACGTAGGTGCCCGTTGGAACATCGTCATTTGTCGTTGAATTCAATATAATTCATACATACTGATGAGGTATATTTCTGTATCACCATTGTTACTTCCTTTAGGTCCGTTCTGAGGCTAATGTCCGTTTAGAGGATTTCTCCTCCTGAGCAAATGGTTTGAAACTTTAACCTTCGTGTAGTAGCTGGTCCGTCTAGAGATTGGAGTCCGCCTGAAAAGG
>JAYMSR010001400.1:0-10269 GCA_036897825.1 Plantago rigida
ACTTTCAATAAAAACATCTCAATATTCTAACTTAAATAACTATAAAAAATATAAAAATATATAAAAATAAATAAAAAAATCCCACAAACAATCCCACAACGGCAGATTTTGATCGCGGGAGAGGTCGACAGACAACACGACCAAAAATCGATCGTGCACAACGTATAGCCTAAGCAAGTATCAACTCAATAAGACCTTTGCTACTATCTATATAGAATAATTCAAAGAGCTAAGTCTCCTAAAAGATGTCTCTAAATAATTTATCTAAAAACAAACCTATATTATCAATAAAATTGATATTATTAATCAAAACGTTCAAGTTCTCAACATTTGTATTTTTTAATATTACAAAATGACTAATTTCATTAACATAGACCTTTTAGTTGATAACGTGGATAATTTTATTGATAAATTATTTTTAAATAATTAATTTAGCGACCGTCCCTAGTAAGACTTTGGATTCTAAAAAAAAATTTCGAAAATAGGTCTAAATTAAAACATCCGTCAAGGCAGTCTCTTCCAGGCTTCCAGCCGACATATATTGCAGCTTTATGCCAATGGACAAGGCTTCAACACAGCTAACTGAAGCTACATAAACAACTCATATAATCCAACTTGAGACTTGGACATCAAAAATAGCTAGGTCCTATAATGTAGCTTTACGCAAGTCCAACTGAGTTTCTTTCTGGAACATAAAAGTTAGCAGGACTGCCTATATCCCATATCGAAACACAGATTAAGTTTTGAACCTAAATACCATCACTACCTTTAGACTTAATTAGCACATATGTATGCCCCAAGCTTGAAGCTCATGGTTAGAATTAGGACCCACATAAACATGAAGAAGAACCAACCCCTCAGCATGCTTGATCCATTCTTCCCTGGAAACAAGCTAACTCTCGATTCCAAATTGGCAGATCCATCATCACCATGTGCGAACCCAAAAGAGAGTATAAGGCGGAAATTTCCATCCTTCCTACTGCCAGCATTCACATGTACCGAACTAGATGATCTAGCCACAGAACTGAGTCGATAAACTACATCTTTCGGAGGGAACTCTGCCGCAAATGCTGGGGGTGCAGGAATAGTGCCCAACATTTTACTTGCCTTCTTGACAAACGTATCTGCACCCATAAAACTAACCATATAAGCACCAAGAAAACATATCCCCAAAACTAATGCCACAATCTACATGTACTGCTAGAAGGGTAAAATCGGGCTAATTTGATCCATTGATTAAACCAGCATCTAGGTACTAAAAGCGAAAACTAAGACATTCAGTACCTGATTGACCTCTAGCAAACTCTTGCTTATTGAAAGCATCATTAGTATTACCATAGATGAGCTCTCCACTGGGCAGAAAAGCTTCCTCAGTTCCCGAAAAGGATTCCTGACATGCAAGTAACAAAATTAAGAAGCAAAAAAAGAAAAAGAGAAAAAAGAAGCAGCAGTCAAAGTGAGAAAAGTAGCCCATGAGCTAAGGTTCCAAAGAGACTGTAACAAGAATCCATTAAATGCGAGAATAAGTAGTCTCCATAGTAAGTTGCGAATTGTATAGCAGTTGACTTTTTAGTGTTGAACAATAAAGAGCATGTGAAGGTGTTAACAATACCTTCTGCGAAAGCAGCACTTGATCGGAAGTGAAGCCATTACTTCCTGCTATAACAGCCGAATCATATGTTAAGTATGGTGAATTGTCATTGGCATCAACAAAAGAGAGGTACTCGTCCAGCATGTCAGAAGCAGAAACATTTGTTTGAACGGGATTTAAGATATCATTAGTTTCAATAAATTCTTCAAGGTTAGCAAAAGCATCTAGGAATGGTTCATCAAGTAAGAAGTCCAAATCCTCAAAACTCCCAGAATTGCTGGATTCACCAATGTCATGCTTGGATGGTTTGTCTTCCATATTATATGGAGTAAGCATGTTATCATGAGGTTGCTCCAGTTGTAAATACTGTTTTCCGGCTGGCACCGTTAGGTTCTGGTTGCCATTCCCAAGCTCAGTTGTTTCTTCAATGGTGCTCCCATCAGAAGAATGGAAGCCGGAGAGAAGAGTGGCATCTGATGAAACATTTTTTTGTAGAATCTGGTAGAGTAATCATTGACAAGATTATTGCGAACTGTTAAATTGCAGCAACTGAAAATGGCGTGTATAAGAACTTAACCAAAACTTCCATGTTTTAAAAGTACGAGATGAAAATGCACTAATTGGTGAAACTTTGAATTAAAATACATGTTACTGAGAGTAGCAAAAACAATAAGCAGTGGGAAATAGATGAAGAAAAAGGCCGTATTCCTACACTTTATACACAGGATAGCAAGATAGAAACATCGAGAGTACCAACCTGCTCAAGATCATGACCGTTTAAAAAGTCTTCATCACCAAAGTTGAGAACCTCAACAGTCTCCTTTGGAGCATCATCATCCTCCCATTCCTCTTCCACAAATGGCGCACCATACTGTTCACCGTTCTTTGGCCCTGATCCACTCTTCTGGAAGACTCGACAAAGAACAAGTGCATCCTTCCCCACAATTTTTTTAACATTAATTAGAAAGTTAAAATTTATGATATATTAACTTCAAATCTGCTAATTCATTGATATACTCTACATGTTGATGACAATATAAACGATACTCCCTCCATCCCCTCAAGCGTTTCCTATTGCTCGTGAGGGCACACATATTATGGAGAAACTTTTGGGAGAATAGAGGGATTATAGTTATAGTATTAGCCCAGTGACATGAGAATAGATGAATGAGGTTACAAAAGGATCCAAATTATTGCTTTTGCACTCACACGCTAAGGCTTTCAGTTAACTTCTAAAAATACAGAAGTTTAATACTATCCCTATGCTACTCTGGCTGTAGACAGTCCAGCTGGGACTGTCTAAGAGTACAAAAGAAATGTGAACACATGCAAGCAACTCACCTGAGCAACTCCGAATCTCTCTAACTCAACATCCGCCAGCCTATACTCGTGCATGACCCAGTTACTCCTCTGACCACTTGGTGCTCTACCATTATGATACACAAGTGTTTTCTTCATCCCAACAATCTGTTTGTTATGATAGATAGCCCTATCCTTTCCAGTTGTCTTCCAATACCCCTTCTCAGTTGCGCGATTGGTCCTAGCTTTATTGCCGAACTTTTTGTCCAGCACACTAAAGAAGTACCACTCCAGATCTCTAGTCTTCAATTTTGACATGCCTATCAGAACACAAATGAAGTCAAGAAAAGGAAAAAAAAGGGAAAGGGAAGGGGAAAAACAAATGAAGTCGCAAGTGCAGTAAAAATGTACCAGCATAAATAAACAAGATTAAGAGATACATACACAAAACAAAAGGCCAGATTACTAAGACTAACTTCAACGACGGATGCGTTCAGCATTTGGTGGAGGTGATAAATTGTAATGTTGGGGCTGTACCCTTCACATGTTTAAACTTACCAGCAGCCACAAATCCAAGAAAGGGAGCTCCTTGGCAGCAGCTGTTGGCGCATGAAGAGGAGAATAGGTTTGGAGGAAGAACAAAAATCTTTCACTTGCTGGAAGAGTTGTACTGGTGATAGAAATCTCATCTTCAACCAATATAGTACCTGTATCATTTTTCAATGCCGCAAAACCAATTACCCTGAATCTTACCAAAACCCAATGTAACCTACTCGCTCCGGCCCAGACCAAATGTCATATTTGGCTTTGGGCACGGAGATAAAGATATAAAGTAAAAGGAGTGGGATTAGAGTAGATTTGTAGTATGTGGCCCAAATATGTAAGTGCACATGGGTGCACAATTTGAAAAAATGGAAATGCTATATTTGTATTGGGGCAGATACGAATGAAACATGTGAGATTTGGTGTGCAACAAAGGGAGTATCTTTTTTTTGGCTGTAAATATTGTAAAGGTAAGGGAGTGTGCAGAATTGGTCTGGTAGAGTTTAGTGCTTGGGAAGATTAGCATTTCCTTGATAGCAACGCAGTAATGGAACATACATGGAAAGTGAGGTTTTACTCTGCAGGATTGGATCATATACATCTCTGTAAGGTAGGCTAGAAGACACTGAATACAGAGGGTGGTTGAAACTTGAGGTACTTACAGGATGTTTGTTAAGGCCAGAGAGACTCAATATCTGGGAACTTAAAGTAAATGGAGATCTTGTGAGCAATGCACAGCAAAACAGCAGGTGAAGTGGCAGCAACACCAAGATTTATTACAGAACAAATACTCTTACGGGAACATGCTGATTTGGCATACAATATTATCATACAAACCAGACTCTGGAGAATTAAGGAGAGGAAGCATCAGAATGAAATCAACAAACAGGGGCATGGGAGGTTGTATATCGTACGATTAACTTAGAATCTGGAACAAGGCTGTGTCAGTAAACTGATTTGAAAAGTTCTGAAAGAAGGCAATGAAGCAACATGATTGAACTCGAAACAGACAACTAAAGTGGATGTGAATTACATGAAACCACACACCTGACACCACCACCTCAATTGTTTGTAGCAATTACACGGCAGTGGTTTTCGAAATGTTAAGGAGAAACAGGTATTCCTTACAAAATCTGGGTCTATAGGCTTGTCTCAGCGATTCAAATTTAGACAAGTTGATCAATAATCAATGATAATACAGGAGAATTTCCTCTTGAATCAATCCATCACTCTCCTTTTTCAACAGAATAATCCAATCCTCTCCGGATATTAAAAAAAAAAAAAGACAGACAAACACTAAAATTGATTGATTCATGTAACCTAATAATCAAGGAATTTTGATTCATAAAAAAGGTGGAAAAAAGGGAGGATTTGAAGGAAAGCAAGCGTACAAGGGATATCCCAAGGCTCAGACTTGTAAATATCAATCTGAGAGATCGCATCGAATCTGAGAGGTTTTCCACAGATTTTTCGCTTCAAATAATAGCGCACCAATTCCTCATCGGTCGGATGGAATCGGAAACCTGGGCCAAGCATAGTCGGCGATGTTGTTGATGATGATGGTGAGATTTCCCCTCCTGTAGATTTCATAATTTCCATAGAATAGAATGAATTTTTCAACGAAACAAAGGGTTTTGTACAAGCCTGATTTTGTTTGATCAACAAGAAAAGGACCTCATTGTAATTCTAACTAGTAGAATACCTGTTATTTACACAAACCTCCCTCGTTAATTTAAATATTACACGTTGACTTGTACTTTTTCTGTCTCCGAAAACATTTAGACTATGTTTAACAAACTAGCTGATAGCTGATAAGTTAGTTTTTTTTATAAAAATGTTTAGTAAATCAATTAACTGATAAATTAACTGATTTGTTAAATACGTATGTAAAATTAAATGAGCTAACTTATTTTTTTAATAAATTTTCTGAACAAACTTATCAGATCATCTAGTTTATTAGTTACTAGCTAAGCGTTTACGTAACAAACTTATTACGAAAATAAGTTTATCGAGCTAACCAGAGCCATGGTTAATGTTTCACAACTTTTAACTTGAGTAGCAATATAGGAACAGATAAAAAAGGTTGTTGAGACATAAACCAATCATACGTACGTGTAATTAGGTAAGCTTGCTATTGACTTCTATATTTCCGTCTCAATGAAGAAAAGCAGACTTTACCTTGTGTGATACTCCGTCACATTTCAAAGCTACCTTCTTTCTTTCCCCAGTCCCTTTAAAAAATTAATATTGATAAACATTTCATATTTGGCATATAATTAGCCTTATTTGTTAAGTTTATCAAACCTATCCAGCTAGTAGAAGATAACTAGTGAGATACTTGAAGTGGATTATTAAATAGCTAGCTTGAAAGCTACTACTACAAGTTAGGTTATCATGTAACATACTTATTTCCAAAATACAAAGAGAGTATTGTACCTTTGACGTGGGCAGGAGGGAGGCACTAGGCAGGGGCAGAGACATTGGTCTGGGCCGGGGCAACCTCCCCTAAGTTTGCAGTGATTTTTTGTGAAATGGTTTGTGTATATACACATTCGCACCCTTGAAATGTTTTTGGACTGTCTAATTGTTCAAAAACCATGTACACTTAAAACTTCGGAGTCTTCAATACCAATCCGACTTTACTCTATTCAACACAGGAGGGAGTGGGATTATAATTGGCTGCTGTAAGTGTTTTTTTTAAATCTTTTCTGGTCTAATTATCAAGGCTGTTATATTGCAGATCATTCGCGGTTAAGGACGAGATATTTTGTTTATTCGAAGGAGCACTCGACAACTTAGGCAGTCTGAAGCAGCAATATGGGCTTTCGAAATCGGCAAATGAGGTGCTTTTGGTTATCGAGGCTTACAAGACACTTCGCGACAGAGCACCTTATCCTCCAAACCATGTTGTTGGCCACCTAGAAGGCAATTTCGCCTTCATTGTCTTCGACAAGGCTACTTCTACTTTGTTTGTGGCTACTGTGAGTAGTTAAGCCTGCCAATAATTGATGCTAGTATATTTAATTAGTTTGATTAGCCTTTTCTGATAAGATAAGTTTTTGTTGGATTTTGACAGGATCAACATGCTAAGGTTCCTCTGTATTGGGGAATCACTGCTGATGGCTATGTTGCATTTGCTGATGATGCTGACCTGCTTAAAGGTGCTTGTGGAAAGTCACTTGCTTCTTTTCCTCAAGGTGAGCAAGGCAAAATTTTCAGTTTTGGTTTCTTTTTATAGTGCTACTACTTTATAGTACCAATCAATGGATAGAATGGTATAAAAGAATCTGAAACTATTATGTTTCCTGTTCCACCAAAACTCAGGATTATCATAACCCCCAAGCAGAGATCTGATGTAGGAATATTTTGATATGCAAGCAAATAATATTGAAAGAATGAGAAAGTCTTAGTTGTGTTTCAGGTCCTAAAGAGTTATTCACCTCATGGCGAATACCCTCTCAGTTTTCAATGGACTTATCTGTTTATAACATGGACCGAGTAATCAACGGAAAAAATCAGAAAAAATTAACCCAAATATTTTTGCAGCTATTATAACAATTAAAGTGATTGTGTTGCTTTGATTTTGCAGGATGCTTCTTTTCCACAGCAGTCGGAGAACTTAGAAGCTATGAGAATCCCAAAAATAAGATAACTGCTGTTCCGGCTAAGGAAGAGGAAATATGGGGAGCCAAATTCATGGTAAATTAAATTATTCTAAATCATTTGAATTATTATATACTCTTTTCGGAATAGAATCTAATGGAAAAAGTCCTTCGTTACATGCTCAGGGGACTATAATTGCCTGTATCTGATTATTCGATTTAAGTAGTCGTTTTCGTGGGTGATGAACTGATGACTGTGTTGACATGTTCTAAATATAGAGTTCCTACTAGTATGGAAATTGAATATTGGTTCTCCCATTAAGATTTCCACATAAGATGTCTCTATTAGGTGTCTTTACTTATACTTTCAATTCCTATGGATATTAGTTTAATTACTTCTCTTTTGCTGCACTAAAATGACCTCCTTATCTTTAATAATGCTGATAGTGACTACCCTCGACATCTCAGTATTGCTCATAGATAATGGATAATAATGTCAGCCGGCCATAATCCAATTGGAGATTTTTTTATCCTCTTGACCCACAAACTGTGGACATGATAACTACTTCTCCTTGGTGACTACTATGGTAGGATATAGGATAACACCTCTCTAGTTATAGTTCAAGACATTAATGGTTCATGATCAATCGGCACTGACAAGGCCGATTTCAATGACATGTAAGGACTTGTATCCAGACCAAGAACCCAAATCTACCCTGAATGTGCCAGAAAGGGCACACGGTACTTAAACACGATATAGTATAGACCCGTTAATTTTGTTTGACAGATCAGGATCCATAAAATTACTTTGGCAGGTTGAGTCGGGGTGGACTAAGTGAAAGAACGAACTCATTCTTGGTAGTTTCTATGTTTTCCAAACCCCATTGTAGTTGTATTACAGATTCTTAATATGTACCTTTCTGGTATGATTAATCGTGACAATGAAACTTGCTTAAAATGCGTGGTCTTGTCATTACAGCACTTTTGCCCATTAAAACTGTAATTTGTGTAAACCACAAATGATGGTTTTGAAATATCTTTGGTCTGATTTCTATTTGTCTGAAAAGGACAAATATCTAACTCTGCACAGCAGTTTGTACCAGCCACATTTAGAGGAGTGATATATTGTGTGTTTGTGGATGATATTTCAGGTGGAAGGGCCAGGAATTCTTGCAGCCACAAAGTAGACTGATGTTACATAACATGTACTACTCTATCTTCTATCCTCTGTTTAAATCAAAGTAAAAGAGATGCAAGTGGTGGGGTGTGAGTGAGAGCCATGTAAATAAATGGAGGAGAGTCGCTTGTTTGTTTGCTTCTTGTCAAATTAGAATCAAGACTTTGGGGTCTGTTTTATCTCATCAGCTCGACTTTGTACTAGTAATATTGTATTTCCTTTGGGCTTGTTTCCGTTTCCTGGCTTGTTTCCTGTAGTAGTAACGCTCAACTGTGTCCGGCTGCTATCTGTTTCCAGCAGCCATCGTTGTATATTCTCTGCTAGTCGTGTAATAAATTGTCCTGTTATATTTTGACATCCATGTTATACTCTTGTTTTTCTTCTGCGTTTTACAATCTCTGAAATCATTAAGCATGGGAAGTGTATTTGCTATTCCCATCATTTATATGGCCAAGACTATTGATAATGATACCCGTACAAGTAAAGTGCACCTCTCTTTCCCGTAACCTATTCATAAGAAATTCAAGCTTTGGCGTACATGCTTTGAAATAGATTTACGATATAAGGTTAGCCGTGGGTAAGTTTATGACTCATAGAGTCATAACCACAAGCAAGTAAACTTGGGAGTAGAAACAGTATACTATAACTGGCAAGAAGCAAAAGATAACTGAAAACCACTTCACTTCTCTGAGCACAAAATCCAATGTAACTTGACATCAAAACATTACCAGTTCATACAGAAAGATGACCTCAGATGGAAGACGGCAGAAAAAGCGAGGGAAGTACTAGTTGGTTGTGGTGCGTCATTTCCTATCAACTGAACCTCAACAAAGCAAATATTCAATACGATTTCTCCAAACATCACCTGCCTCAGCTTCTAGCTGAAAATTGACTCTTGTGCCATCTATTGCTTCACATTTCTCAACCAAACACATAGTTGATCCAAAAGTAAAATGAAGCTGTCCCAGGGATTAACCATGAACAAGGGAACACTATGCTTGAATAACAAGAGACCAGATGTTTAAACAAAATGACATGGTAATACTTCACAACAGGTCTGCACGAATAGATAAGTTTGGCTCATATGACTCTATATAGTGTATGCCTGATCATTTCTATCAGTCAAAACATGAACGATGGAGCATTTCTTCTCCTTGATATTGCAAGAGATAAGGGTGTTACCATCTACCAGAAGTATCACATCCTTCGGCAACAGGACGCAGGGTGAAATTGATTTGGCATGAAAGCCAGGTTCTCAGTATAACATGCAGTTTTAGTCCAGGAATCAACAACCCCATATTTCTTCATAACCCGTATATATATTTTAGTTGTTGTGACTCTCAAGTATTTACAAGAATGTCGCCAACTCTGATGACCTAATTCAGGTGGAACCGCAATCTGGCCCAACCTTTCTTTGCCAATGTCAAATATCGATAGTGGGAATCCAATGGAACAGAGTTGTTTGGGTTTCAGCTTCTACTTCATCTCATGGCTTTCGTTTCTTCATGTAGCTAAAAAATGTCCGGAGTAACATTTTTTTTTATTTGCTCCCGCTATTGACGAACATACTGTGGAGTAACATTTAAGTCGAGACAAACTGTGAACTCGGAGTACAAAATATTTGTATTTTTTTGTTTAAATTTAATGACCGAGTCATGTGATACAATTTAATTTTGATGGTCAAATCATTTTTTGATTTATTCCCGGGATTGGCACAACTAATTATTTTTCCCCTTTCATAATTTTTATGTATCTTTTATTATTTCATACAATTTACTTCTTCATATTTTCTTATTGATTAATAAATATGGAAAATTACATAGGGCTACACATTTAAAATGATGTTTCACATATTCGTGCTACTTAGTCGGACAATTACAATTTAGTCCGAAAATCCATACTTAGTCAGGCCCTAATTTCGTTGACTAGCTTAATTAAGCTATCCAATTCCATCACATACAAACAGGCCTTAAGGTAAAATATTCTAAGTTTTTACCTAATCAACCATTACTTTCACTACAACACACTCTCGCCTTTTCTTTCTTCATCGTCTTCTT
>JAYMSR010001401.1:0-10261 GCA_036897825.1 Plantago rigida
GACCACATGTGTCAGGATCTGATTGGGTCAACAAGCTTCCAGTTAATTGGAATCTTGTCCCCTCAACCTTCTACTCTATATGTATATGAGATCATTTACTCGATACGTTGAACCCTAACTCCGGTTTGTCCCAAAAACGGGTCTGGCCTTGGTACCATTTGGACTTGTACCATTTTATACGATTGATTATGAATGTCTCTCAGCAAGCAAGATGCACCAAAACTTGGTGGCCTGTCATTACGAGTCCTATTTAGGTAACATTGTCAAACCTCTAATTGCATACAACATGTTCACCCATCATCACCAGTTCACTTGAGCTGATTCTGTGTACATCACCATTCACCACAAAGTTACCATTACATCAAACGACAAGCAAGTTACACAACTTATTCCGACATGAACTAAAGAACAAGAACATTTTCATTCCTTTCACATGATCAAACACTCGATCAAAATCTGTACAGTATAATACTCCTACCTATCAATGAAAGAACAAGAACACTTCGATTCCTATCTACATGAATCGTGATAATACACTCCATCTAATTTTGTACATCATTTACACCAAATGCCGATGAGGAAAGACTCGAGAAGATATAAATAAACACACGGAATGCATCCATCCGTTACAACCTAACATATTACCTAGGCGCCAGAGACATGGTGAAGTCAGTAACACTTCCCATCTTCTCCAACCAATCTTGCGATTCCAAGAACATCTGCGAAACCTGAGCAACCACTTTCCCCATATCTGGCCGTCTATCCGGATCATCACCAACACAATCCAACGCCAAGCGTGCCAACCTCTCCACCACATCCACCGGATACGAGTCCCTCAGCCTCCTATCCACCCATTGCCTAACACCACCACTCTCCACCGCTCTCCTCGCTTCCTCCACGACCGATATCCTCACGTAACTCCCACTCTCCTCATCAACCTTATGCCTCAACGCCTCCATCCCTGACAAAAGCTCAAGAATCACGACACCAAACGCATAAACATCACCCTTCTGCGTCGGCACCCCATTCGTCAAAAACTCAGGCGCCATGTACCCTCTCGTCCCCTCGAATTTCCTAACCTTACTATGCGACCGGCCAAAGTCTTTCCCCTTCTTCCCCTCCACACCTTCCCTATCAACCTCACCACAAAGCTCAGCAGTACCAAAATGGCAAATTTTCGCACTCAACGAATCCTCACTCACAACAACACTACTACTCTTGATATGATTATGCACAAACTCAAACCCTAACCCGGTCGAATTGTGAACGTAATCTAACCCGTGAGCAACATCACACGCAACCCTAATTCGCGAAATCCAGCTAGACAACACAGTGAAATTGGGATTTTTCGTATTTCTCAAGCAATTCGACAAATTGGCACCAGGAACGTAATCGTAAACCAAGTAAATGTAACTACCGGACAACGAAGCCCCTTTCAAAGCAACCAAACTGGAATGGTGGCTTTTGCGAATTAGGGCAAGGCGATCGATCAATTGGGAAGTTTCAATTGGGCGACGAAACTTGCGTTGGATGATCAGAACTGATTGGTGGCGTAAGGTGGATCTCCAGGAGGTGGATGAGGAAGAAGAAGAGTAGGGCTTTCCGTTTGTTGCTGTGGAGATTTCTGAAAAGGAGTAGAGATGCGATTGGGATGGGAGAATTGATTGTCTGAGGCTGATTAGAGAAGAAAGAGAGGATTTTGATGAAATAGATGAAGATGATGATGAAGCTGTGTTCTTGTTGAAGGTGGAAGAAGAAGCAGTGCTTGGGAGGATGAAGTTGCTGGAGGTGGAACTGGAATTTGCCGAAGAAATTGAAGAAGAAGAACGGTTTTTTTTGTGTTGTTGTGATTTTGATGATGGAAAAGACTCGATTTTTAGTTTGTTTTTGCTCTTGTTTCTGGATTTGAAGAAGGAGAAAAGCATTGCGACGGAGATCGGAGTTGCCTATGTGCGGCGGAGATATTTTTGTCTTGGAAGTTTTTAGACAAGTCTTTTTCTGGAAGATATTATCAAGAAAACTTTCTGTATGTAATAATATAGTAGTACTGGCATAAGATTAGGTGATGAGATTTTTTATTTTTTTCTAATCACTTGGGCTGCAAAATTCAATACCCTACATGGAAGCAGAACAGAAACAAATGCAGATTTGAATACTGATAGTCAGGTTTAGGGAACCCGGAGTCAGGTCAAAACCGGCATGAGGGTGTATCTTGAGAAACTATGAAGGGAAGTTCGTCCCCCCAGCTTCGGTTTCAGCAGGGTATGCTGACACTAATACGGCTGAAATTCGAGCATTGGGAACCACAAGGGTGAAAAATCATTTATTCAAAACAGTAATTCACAAGAATGGCAATACACACATTAGTTTCCTCTTTCCTGTAGCATTTTTAGTATTCGATATTTTAAATGTTGTACAATGGTCAATTACAATTTTTTCATGTCAAGCAGGGCAGAGGAGAATTTGCTACACTTCATGTGTTTAAGAGTAGGTAAATCGAGGGTTGTAAAAAGGACATGCTAAATGTTGATAAGCTCGGAGTTATTTCACATAAACGTGCAAGAGGAATGAAGAAAAGGGGGAACAATCAATCAAATTAAATGCCAATAATAGCATAGACTAACTGCTTGTAAGGCCCTATTAGGATATCACGAGAAAAAGACATGTGCTAATGCGTATTGACTTCTATACTAACCGTAAACAAAGGGTTCTGCTCTTCTAGAAGTTCAGTTTGCCTAACATTACCACTTACCAGCATTGTCAAAAAGTTCAAGTAAAGAAGGGAAAAGAAGAAGAAAAATACTTGATAGAAAATGCCCTGTATCACTAGCTTGTATGGTTCTGATTTCAGCCCCTAAGTTATACTCCAGGGGGTAAGTATTAGGATCAAAATTTACTCTAATCCGCGAGGTTCTGGACTTGACATCTAATTTGCAAAATGTGGGACTAATACACAGGACAGTCTGGTATAATCATCACAAAACTCTCAAAATTTTCAGCATCAATTCAAATCAAATCAAGAATGAATGGATGAAACACACTATTGATACAACTATATGCATGTGGTGCGAAGGCGTAATGACATTATCCTGCCAAGTTGGCGATAATCTTGGAGAGTGCTGAGTAGCTTCCAAATGCGGCTGATACCAAGCCTACTGCAATGACAACTGTACACAGTGTGCCCTGCAACAGTAAACGTCCAAATGAAAACTGAGGTTCACAGAAATCAAGATGCTATGATGCTAACAAATGACATGATTGCCATGTTGGTTAACTTGAACTGGTTTGCAGATCATGACGAGTTCATTTGAGAATTGTATGTTGTTTTCTGGCAAAACAATTGGTCTTTTTAAAAAAAAAGAGAAGTGGATTTACCTGGACTAGGGTTATTTTCCCCTTTAAGATGCTCAAGTAGCATGCGCATGGAAGAATAAAGGTCTGCAGAGGAAAATTAACATGAGTAACATGCATAAAAATAGCTAGCACATATAATCTTTGCGTGAATTGTGGATACGTCAAAGCCTGTATGATGTGTATTACGGACTTTAAATTATCCGCGTGGGAGTGAAAGAAGTATAGCGTTGCGTGAACAAATGGAAAAGTAGGACAAATACGAAAGAACTTACTACTAGCATTGTGAGTAAAGAACCAATTAAGGACATTACTAGACCTGCATGACAAAAAGGGACAACACCATGAGCAAACATGAATAGCAGAGGATCCATGGAACAAATTATATAACAGAGTCGGAGACAAGGGTACAAACTCAAAACACATGTTAAAGATAGTAACTTTAGCATAGTACTTTTAGCCAAGAACTTACCAAAGAACGGAATGCTAAGACCCACTAGTAAAGTGGATATCACCAATGCTGTTCTGATTAGGATCGAATACACATGGGATTTAGCATGACGTGCCGGCATCAACTCCTCAAGACACATAGCCACTGGAGACATGGTTAATGCATATGTATGTCTAGTTAAGGAACAAATGAGCTTTCATTCATCAAGTATTCTATCAAGAGGCGGAGTAAAAACAGAAAATGAAGAAGGTAAAGTCTTCCAATAAAGAAGAAGAAGACTCTTAATGTATTCAATCAGGAGGCGGAGTACAAATCTTACCTTTGAAAATTTCAATATTGCGGTCACATGTTTTTTTACACTTGTTCTTTCTTTTAATTTCTTTTTATTATTCCCAAGTAGTAAGATTTACAGTGTGATGAAACTGTTAATGTAAGCAGATTTTAGGCACCTTGACTTTGTATAGCTTCCATCGTAATTAACCAAAAGATACATCTATTACAACTTTCTGAAAGATTAATCAACAGATTTATCTGGGGAAAGGATATTTTGTAAATGGATTGACTACCTGCAAAGAAACAAGTGCAAGAGAAGCACATCAGTTATTACTTATGAGAAAGGTTAACGAAAGCTACTTAAAAAAAACTACAGTAAACGCACCGTGGTCCAAACAGCAACTTTTGATGCGACTAAATGTTGGGGCATGTTAAGGGTGAATTGTGATTGTGTTGCATCTCCAAACATCATATATCCCATAACAGCAACTGCAGCATACATCATGGTACATATTCCGAAGCTGCATTGACCATTGACTTATGAGCTTGATACGAGTAATAAACTAAGCATAAGCAGCCTACGAGATATATAATACAGAGGAGGAGCTGCTCCCACACACATTTACAAAACCAGTTATTATCCAACACTGATATATTGCATTTAAATAGGCAAGATATGAGAGAACGTCAGTGAAAAAGTTTTTACATTAACAATAAAGATCGACGGCAGAAAAGAGCATTAAATATTGTGAAATCGATTATGAACATAAGATCACAAATATAACAGGAAATAAGAAACAAAGTTTATATTATGGTGAATTATGTGGGACTCTAGGTAGAGTTATTCATTTATAATCTCCCATTAAAAATACACAAGATGCAGTCACCTTCCTGTTTCCTTGCATTTCAAGTGTGAACAGATAATACTTTGGCCAGAGGCAAGGCACTTCAAGTATTAGTCTTTGGCAACTTAATTCACTACCAAAATTAAAAGTAAGCAATTATCTACTCTTTTGCAACAGGTAAATCAGTTTGCTTTACCTTACGAAGAGGACAGAAGGATACTGGCTCGGTTTCTCCATAGATGTATAGATATTTGGAAAAACAGCATGCCCAGAGTAACAATAACCATATAGACCGATAGCAACAGGAAGGGAGGAAAGGTTTAGTGTTTTTGTCCCTTTGCCCTCGAAGCCGACTCCATCCACTACACCAACCCAGAACAGGCACACAACCACCAGGATTGATGCAACAACTCCTCCTACTGAGATATAGCTAAGAACACTGAGGTCTTTTAACCAGGTAGTAGGTAGAACAGCTAGAGTGGCCATAATTGCAAAAAGATGATGTGAGTTCAGTTCGAACGCTCCTAAGTTGAGATGTGCGTTTGGAAATAAAGACGACAAGTTGTCACTCTCCAGTATAATATACTCAACACAACAAGCCTGCAGAAACAAGACAGGTGATGCTTCAGCTGTGAAGGATGAATGTGTCCGTAATAAGAACATCGTAACTGATTTGCAAGACTTACATACAACTCTATGTACAGTATTATCTGCATTGATAAACACAACATGCAAGAACATCAATGTCAGTCATCAGAATTCGTCATTTGCCTACAAGTATTGAAATATTACATCAACAAATAAATTATGGACTTTGAAACTTACTGATATGATAATACGTCCTGTAGTACCAAAGGCAGCATGTCCAATGTCCGGATACGTCTCAAGCCCTGGTTGACTGTCCAAGCATGACCGTAAGAGAATCCCAGTGTAGTAAGAAAGTAAGGCAAAAATGAATAGTATTGAAAGCCCTGCCCAACCCCCTTGTTCGGCAGCATAAGAAGTAGATAGGAGGCCCACTCCACATAGTACATTCATGCCTGCATAAAATTATTACGATCATTATTGTGGAAGGAGCATCGACAAATTATCTAAGAAAGACAATGCATCGACCCTTAAATTACGGGATTCTTCGTACTAATTAGTAGTTGTAATAAACCGAGTCTATAGAAGTATTTTCCGACAGACAGGTAGGAAAACAATGATAATAAAGAAACTCAATGCAAGCAGCTTTTGAGTAACATCATATTGGTTTATTATTTTCTTCCTTGTTAATACAGTGTACTAATTAGATCAAGAAATTACCATTTATTACTGCCTGGCCAAACGTGCTTCGTCGAGAAATTGGAGGCCCATGTGAAACTGCTGATTTTCCATCTTTCCTTATACTATGCTTCCTTGTAGGTAAAGGGGGAAGCAAACCATGTGAACTGCGTCTTTCTTGAGGCTTCAAGGCTTCCTCTACTGGAGGTATTAGAGGCTTGCTCAGAGATGGTAGTACCTCAGGGGTGTGTCTCCTAGTAAGGGTAAGGGATGATGAGAGGAAAGAGCTCCCCAAGCGAGCTAAAGATGGTGTCCCCAAAAAGTTAATACTCGGAGATGGGACACTGCTGTAAAGATCTATTGACTGCCTGTGACAAAGATTCCAAACAAATTCAGTTCAGTGGATTAAAAGCAAACACGAACATCAAATACTTCATTAAGTTGCAGTTTTGTTAATGATTCACTGATCAATTCCCTGTGATAGTAAGAAGCAAAACATCACTTCATTATATGCAGTATCTTCACAATGCATGTAATCTTATCTACTGTAACTAATCTGGACATGTCAACAAACATGCCACATGATATATCTAAAAACTTGAATAAAGTTGGAACAAACAACCTTGGCAAATTTCATGAAAATAACTGTAAATAAGCTAGAATTAATATGTTCAGAAGTTGAAACATCTCAATATTTACCTGTGCACCACCAACAAAGATATTCTAGGCAACTGAAAATTTCACAGCTCTGTGATAAAGACAGATTTCAAAACTCAAAAGAGCTTCTCTTCTCATACAACAATATTCGACTACAAGATGTAAACTATCGTTAGTGTACTTAACTCGGTTTCCAATCATGCTAAGTTTCTACATGTAAGTAGATTAGGAATTCAAATACGATGTTTCAATAGACTCCAACTAGACCTAATTAATCATCCTAACACACAAAAATGAGAATTCAAGAAATGTTCATCAGCAAAAAAACTCTGTTATGTTCACAATTAATACCTGTAACTTTGAGGCCAAGCGCCAATAGAAGGGGGCTTGCTCCCCTGTCGTTGATTTTCGTCATCATTCGAGGAATCTGAATAGTCAGACACATTCCCACCTTTATCAGATTCTTCATCACTATCTATATAGAAACTCTGCTCAGAAACTGAATTCTGCATTCTGCTCCTTTTGCCTTATCACCTCAACCTCTACACCAAGGTAATCCCTTTATACAAAACAACAACAGAACGGATCTGAATCTTTAAACCAGCAAGAAAATCTCCAATGGCAACGAAACAACAAAGGAAAGCAAAGCAATCATTGGTTAATCATAAGTACTAAACATGGCAAGAACCTATAAATTCAAATCTTGTGACATTATATACAGAAGCAAAGTGAAATATGATTGATTCGTTTGTCGTAAATAGTCCGAGCCAAATTTTGCGGAAGATAGGTAGTTGAATACCTAAAACCACGGTACGAAAGTAGGACAAAAACGAGAAAAGATGTTTACCATGAAAAGGAAGTCTATCTGAGGACTTTTATCAAACACTTTACAGCCAATTCGAGTATACAGATCCGAATATTCAGTAATTCAAATCAGCAAGACATGCATTCCACAAAGAAGCTCCATAAGGGTCAGAGATTTCTTACCTTTTCAAATTCCTGCAAAAGGCAGTAAATGTCCTTGCAAGATTCCACCTTTTTCTTTCCTTAGGTAGAATCTTGAAATCAAAAATTGAACTTTCTCAAGATCCCAGAAGATTCACTCTGTTATAAGTGCAAATCTGAATGGCAAGATTGCACCTTTATAGGTGGATTGTTACTGTAAGTGCTGGGTGACTGGTAAAAAGAAGACAGGTGTAGAAAAGAGTCCAAGAAGAGTAAAGGATTCTATTGCTGTCCATTTGTGATTCAACTTGAACATATATTGTGCTTATGAAAATATATTTTGAAGGTGACATGTACTCCATCCAATCTACTGAGAGAGTAGCTATTGGATTAGTGTTATCAGAGGATGAGTAAGCCATGAAATTGACTGGATGTATATTTAACCCATGGCCTACTCTCCCCACCATTTGCTCATTCTTCATCTTTTTTATCTGTCTCATGTAGAGAAGAATGTTCTTTAGAGCCTCCTCAAAGGACAGCCTCAAATGGAGGCAAACATTTCCAGTAATATGTGTCATATGATCTAATTACAGTTTATTTAATTGTAACGGTGAGATAAATGCACACATTGGATAGAAACTTATGGGATCCACAAGTATATAGAAACTATAGGTGGGTGTTCACATGTGTCTCAGTTTTTATGTGTCTAGGACTCTAGTACGTCCGTTGATCGCACCCATATATAAAATTTACCTTAATTACGAGGTAGATTAGACTTTGCGGTTAAAAGTTTCTGAAATCTCTATTTTAAATTTCTATGGAAAAGGGATATATCTACCATTTGTACGCACATCATTTTTTACTCCAAGATATAATAGAGAGACAAACTAAGATGGTGTAAGTAGTTGAAGTTGATATGGAGAAAAATATTAAGTAATTTGGTGGATTTTAAATGGATGGAGAAAAATGTAAATTGTGTATTAACATCATGTATATCATCTTAAGTCAATCGACATTTCAGTAAATGTCCGTCCACCTTTTTATGATATTGTAACAAGCATAAACAATTATTCTTAATTTCTTAATTAGTATATGTTTTGGATCCAAACATACAAAAGTGTAGTAAAAAAAGTGTAATTCTTACACGTTTCTAATGAAAACTTCTCAGCAGCCTCCTTATAATAATGAGAGATTGATTATTCTATCCACTTTTAACCTTCAGATTGTATTGTTTAGGTGTGATGGGTTGTGAATAAAATGTGATCATGTTAATGTCATGGACATATTCACCACAAGGGAAAATGAAATGTGTGGTTGGTGTTCATTTCTATATCTTATCGGTACAAACTTGAATCACAAACAAACCCATTCAACAAATTTCTATCTAAATAAAAGAAGATACATTTGTTACATTTCATCACACGCCGCAACGTTTTATAATCTACCTCATGCCTAGCATATGACATTCTAATAAATCGCTTACAAGTTTAAAATTACTTCCTTGTAAAAGTTATGATATGTCAAGTATTCATTTCGGTTTTAGGTAGAAGTACTTTTTTTAAACATATCACGGAATACCATTAGAAAACAAGTTGAGTTGTGAAAGAACAAAAGACTGAAATAGAGATTTAGGTTCAAAGTGGATAATGATTATTATATAATTATAATTATGGACATCTTTCTGTTAGCAAGCAGTAAATTCAAATGAAAATTGACAACAAAATTAGACGTCATTTTCTTAAAGGCATTATGAAATTAGAATATGATATTTTTTGGGAGTATTTAAGCAACTTGTCCACTTATTCTTAGCCTACAGCTTATTGCATGTGATAATCGTTGTCTGTAATGTAGTAAATATTTTTGTGGACCCGATCAGATTTTCTCAATTAAGCTGGAGATGCCAAGTATTACTATTGGTTAAAATTTCAAAGTCCGGATATGTTTTGAATTACAAAAAGGAGAGATGCACTGAAACTTTTCAGATACATTCTTTTATCTTTTTAAACTTGTAATATTCGAAAAATAAGATGAAAAATTATAAAGTGAGAAATGTTTGAAATAGTCCTGAACTCCAAATTCAATTAGATCAGTTAACTGGAACTTTTCGATACTATTCGCTAAGTTGGGTGAGATTTAATGCCACGTTCAAAGTTAAATTTACATACATTGGTTTTAATTTGTATGGTATGTTTGCCAAGTATACATGACTATCACAGTTGCACATTCAGAAAGTGTAAAAATAAAAGTTGAACCTCATAACGAGATCGATGATCAACTTTGTAAAGTCACTCCTAAAAGTAATTTAACCTCATAATTGTCATAAATATAGAATAAAGTATAGAAATAAGAAAATTTTAGACTGAATATATGTGTTTCAGATGATTTATTTCGTTCATCAGAAGGGCCTATTTATAGGCAGAGAATTTCAGATAATTACAATTTAGGATACTATGCATTCCTATTCATGATAGTAACG
>JAYMSR010001402.1:0-10261 GCA_036897825.1 Plantago rigida
ATTCGCATGAGCTTCAGATGTCGAAGATTTTCTTTCACCTCCTGTTTGTGCACTCGACGGTTTCATGCTAGGTGATTCACCTTTTTTCACTTCTGTTCCTTCCGGAAGAGTTGGGCAGGGGCATGAATCAGTATTCAGATCCAACGATGAGTTCAAACAGGTCAGACTCCTTTCTTTGAGCTGCACTGTCACGGTATCCATAAAACTCATCCAGTATATGTAACCCAGCATTCACCTAAATATTCTTTCTTCTTCCTTTTGTTCCTTTTTGTGGGGTGGGTGGGTGGGGGTGCTGTTAATCTCAGTGATGTTTAACGAAGTGAATTTACAGTATAGCATCAGAGTGCATACAAGTCACTTTGTTCCACTTATTTCTGTGATCATGTGCTCAATATAATTTTCTAATATTTCAGGCTATATCTTTGAGGGAAATGGACGATTTAGCAGCTTTAGAGGAAAAGTTAGGCCGATCTCTTTCTAAACATGAAAGAAATAGAATTGGTGTTAGCAATCTCAAGTTATTCTTGGAAGAGTTACTGCAAAAAAGGTACGCATTATACTGACTAGTTGTTCTTACTTGCATGATTGTCAATTACTTAGTAATGCTGACTTACAAGTTTGTGATCCCATCCTTTACTTAGGTATATGGACAGTGTACCATTGATAATCCCGCTTCTGGAGAAGGAGTATAGGAGCACAAATAAAAAGCTGAAGGAAATACATCAGGAACTCAGGTTTAGTATCCATATGATTAACGTGATACAGATATTAGGTTTTCGTGAAGCATCATGATTTTAAGGCCACTTATTTGGTGGTTAATCTTAATATGAAATTTAGGGCCGTGGAGGAAGATATTTGAATTTCATGTATTAATTTCTCCATTTTCATATTTTGCTTGCTCCATCTTTGTTAGAGCGACAATAGTGTTGTCTTTCTCCATATGTATCACTAAACTTATGGTGCTTGCATAGTCATTCAGCTTTTGAACTAACATATATGTCTTCTGACCAGTACTTTGGATGAAGCAAAGCTCAAGGAGAAAGGAAGAAGTTTCAATGATCTGTTTCTGACCAAGGTTGCATAATATAAGTACATACATGCAGACATATACAATACTGGTTTCTGACTTGTTTTTATAATAATTTTGTAACATGCATGTAGATATTTCTGTAACAGCAATAAAACTTATGCTGTTGAAGTTGAAATTAAGCTTTGGATGCCTGTGATGTGGCCTTATGGATGACATGATCCTCTCCTTGTTAAATTAGACCAGACTTATTTTACTAATTTTAGCAGATTTATAATCTTTAGAAAATGTATGGTTTTTATCATTATATGAAGTTAAAAAATTTATTAGTATATTTTCGGAGTGATATATATCTACAAGTACGTGATTTAATACTAGTATCTGTTGAAATTCTATAAAGCACTTCTCGGTTTTTTGGTGATAAAAATCTCCATAAAAACGTATCTTAAGTTGCTGATAATTGAAAATTAATGTTTGCTAGGTGTAGCTACACTTGTGGATGTCCTTTCCTTTTAACCTACTAGTATTATTTTAGAAGGCCATTAAAATTTAAGTACGGTGTACTGTTATTATTTCAGAATGAATCTGTAAACAAACTCTTCTTTTACGTTTTAAAAATTCTAATTAAATAACAGTGACAAACAAGTTTGAAAATTGTTTTGTGCCTAAGGGTCTGTCAATGAATGTACATTTATCACAAGGGGAAATGAAATTCCCTGAAAGTCAAGCTGTTGCCATGGCCATGTTTCTAACCCCTAATAGCTAGTGCTTATTGATCCAACTTCCTGGATTAATTTGATACAAAATTTCTATTATGATGGAATCTCATGTTGTTTCTTGTCTGCAGATTTAAATTTATTAATCCCGAATGCTGAACCATTTATTAATCCTCTAGTTGCATTGAAAATAAATAAGAGTTTATTTTTCTGTATGTATATAGTTATCAATAAGTTTGTTTCATAGAGCTGGCAGGCTACTGGTCCTTCTCATAACATATACAACATTTTTCACTTCATTTTTCAACATTCATCTGTCAATCATATTGTTCCGGAGAATTCAACCTTTTCTTGTTCTGAACTTCCTTTTTCTTATTTTTTTGGTTTGTTTGTCTGTTTGTCAGTTGTCACTTCTCCTGAAAGGGACTGTTGTTGCTCCATCAGATAAATTTGGTACGTTCCTGCTCAAACTTACAATTGAGCAGAGAAATTATGTTTTGTCAGTTACTGGTTTGCCAAGTAATCAATTCTATTCTAAATGGACTTAATAGTTTGTCAAAATTAAAAAACGACTAATTATCAGTCTTATGCTTCAGCTAATATAAATGTCATGGTTTTTATTGTTTAGACTTGAGTTATCATCTTGTGACTTTGATAGTAGCTATACTCCTTGTTCTCAATGTTCCATCGTAATATCTTGAGGATTTGTACCCTCTTCAGGTGAAACGCTGCAAGATGAAAGGGTCAATGGAGGCGCATTCACTGGCACTGATGGCCTTCAGTTTCCACAGAAATTAATACCTGTAAGTCTCATGTGCTCAGTACTCTGTTTTTTGTTCTTTTTATTTTTCTTTTTTTCCCCTTCAAAAGTGTACCACTTTTTTGCTCCCATCTTTATTTTATGCCGTATCTAATTTCCCTGCAAACATTTAACTCGGTTTTTTCCCTGGGAGTTTATTCTGTTAGGAGACATGTTTAATCACTATTACTATGGGGTCCACAATAAGGCAAGAGCCTTGCACAATAGTATAAGTTGGTAGCTGACTATTTCATCACCCCAAAAATGGCAGGAAACTATGTTCTATACCTATTGAATAATTCTGCTGAAACCTCCAGAGTGTTGATAAGAGAGATCTCCCCTTAAGCTTAATCAAATGAGTCGAGATGTGTAGTAATTCACTAATTTGAGTTGTTCTGCACTGATGAAGTTGCATTAAATAGCATGCTTGTGTTAGCCATCCATCTCTAAATTGTTTACCCAGCCAACTATGGTACCCCTACGATTGATTCTCATGCCCGTTTCAAAGAAGTTGCCTTCAGGATTTAATGGCCAACCCACTAGCACTCGAGTTTGATAAATTTTATGCCTGTAATACTTTCATAACTGAGTGCACAGGACTAAAATTTAGCCATTGAGCGCAATTTTAGTGGTCATGTCAGGTTTGGTGAGCTATATAGTACTATAATTGCATACTTAAAAGTATCACAGTCTGCAGACTTACTTATCTGATATTTACTTTCTTTTTATGAATTTTATCTTGTATATGTTCAGGTTTTGTTTAATATTTGATTCTTTGCATAATGCAGGGATGCGTCTTTATGGAAGTGCTCAATATCATCGTGCAATGGCTGAGTTCCGTTTTTTTGTCAGGGGAATCAAATGCCCTCATATTACACGTGAAGAAATTGTCAATGCGTGTGGAGTTGAGGACATTCATGATGGAACGAACTATTCAAGGTCTAATAAGATTTTGATTTTGTGATAGAATTTGACCTGAGAACTTATTTCTTAAAACTTTCTTCTCTGCGCTTGAGAATATAGGACGGCATGTGTAATTGCAGTTTCAAAAGCTCGTGATACTTTTGAGCCTTTTCTTCATCAGGTAATTGACTAATATGCTACTACTATTACAGAACTTGTATCATTTTATTTTGCTTGTCTGAAAGACTTATCTGTATGGTTCTGAGTTATAGAAACTCTGTTTACAGAGCAATGCAATATGCCCTTAGCACACATTTATCTAAACCATCAAATAGGGCTCATTAATCTAATGGTATAGGGCCTATAACTAAACTTCATGTCACCACAAATTGATTCGTGTTTCTTTGTGGCCAAGCCATCAGATGTGTATTATTGATAGCTACATTTTCAGTCATACTTGGACTTTTGGCTGGGATATTTCTATGTTGACGTTTGTCTGACAGTTAGGCATCTGATTTTAATTTCAGTATTTTTTTTATTGGTACCAGTTGGGTGGAAGGCTGCTGCATATTCTCAAGAAATTGCTTCCTATATCTGTTTTTCTTCTCCAGGTAAAGTTTATTTTTTCCTTTATTCACTCCTTTTCTTTTCTTTTCCTTTTTTTTAAAAATGTTCTTGTAATAGTACAATTTATTAATAGTAAGCAAATTGGTAACACTTTTTTTTTTGGTTGTAAATTTGAACAGAAAGAGGGTGAATATCTGAGCAGCCATGAAGTTTTCTTGAAGCGTGTTGCTTCTGCCTTCAACTACTTTGCTGAATCAACTGAGAAATCCTGCCGTGAAAAGTGAGTAACGAGACCTTTTCTTTTTGCTTGTTTTTCAGGGTATAATAATCTAATGGTATGAAATACTATATATTTTTGTTCCTCAAGCAATACACTTTTCATGTGGCACCAGTAAATTATCAAGGCAACTTGTTTAACATAAAATTAAAACCCCGTTTCAAGATAGCACTCTTTGCCCTTAAAATAGCAAATTTGTCTGTTTCTGAAGTAAAAAAACATTATTTCATGATAGCAAGCTAGTATTCTGGAGGTTTCTTTTCCCTTCATGACTTGTCACTCGAGTACTTCATGACATTTTCTACATATTTTGTCTGGCCATGGTCTAGAAAGGCCTTGTTTGGGGGGGGGGATATACACAAATAGGTATAAATTAGTAGAAGTTCTGCATACATCAAATTGAATGGATTTATATCAAATTTAAGTGAACAGTTTTGTGATTTATTCCAGTCATGCACGCCGTGATTAATATTTCTTGCCACTGTGATATGATTCATGTTCGCTCTGCTTTAAATTATAAATACTTATAGGCATTATCAATTTTCAGGATAAATACTTATAGGCATTATCAATTTTCAGGTGTATGGAAGATTTAACAAGTACCACTCGCTATGTTTCATGGTCTCTCCATAATAAGGTTGACTATAACTTCCCAGCATATTATTCATGCATCTGATGATTCTGATCTTTGAGCGCCACTTATCTTATATTGTACTCTAATCCTCAATGTGATCACATTGCAGAGCCGAGCTGGCTTACGTCAGTTCTTGGATTCATTTGGTGGATCAGAACAGCCTGTAGTTGGAGTTAATTCAGCCACTCTTTCTCCAGATGTATCTTCTGGCTCTGTTGCTAATGAAAAACAGGAGAGTAAGTCAAGGGTAGAAGTCAAACTTAATCAGTTGGCTTTGGGAAACGATTCAACTGGTGGTGCGCCAACAAATGAAACGAGATTGGCTGATCTTTTAGATAGTACCCTATGGAATAGAAGGCTTGGACCTTCATCGGAAAGAATTGTGTATGCTTTGGTTCAACAAATATTCCATGGGATCAGAGAATATTTCCTTGCATCTGCAGAATTGAAGGTTCATATATGTGTATTCTTGTGTAGAAATAAATTTGTTTCAGAATACATTGCTTCAAATCCCCCACCTTTGGAGTGTGTGAATTACCCCTAAGAATGCTTGGTTTTGTTCTATGTGCCCACAAAAATTTAGAAAAATGTGAAACGTGTTAGTCCAGCGTTCCATAGATGAAAGTAACGCTTAGTGCTGACTAAAATCACACAAGCATCATACATGGCTGGAGCATGCATTGGAGTAGATTTTATGAAATCTAGTTCCAGTGCACAGTTTAGTGGGAGTTGCTTATGGTTAAGTACCAGTCGTACATGTGCCAAACTTTCAGGGTCATAAATCCAGGCTATGTACGATTTATGCATAGTAGGTTCAAGGCAATCTTTTCATTTTTTTCCTTTCTGTAACTATATTAAGATAAGCAGCCGATGGATGTGCTTAAACTTGTTTCTCACACTCTCTATTGCAGTTCAACTGTTTTCTTCTTATGCCTGTGGTGGACAAGTTGCCAGCACTTCTCCGCGAAGATTTGGACTCTGCTTTTGAGGATGTTGATAATGTCTTTGACATAACTAGTCTTCGACACTCATTATCAAAAAATAAGCAAGAAACAGAAATTGAGCTTAAACGGGTACATGCATTCATTTTTTCTTTTTTGATTCTTAACCCTTTCCCTTCGATTTCCTTTTTTCCCTGATATTTCTTTACTAATCATCCATTCATTTGCAGATACAAAAGATCAAAGAGAAATTCCGACGAATCCATGAGCAACTTTATTCAATTAGTTCATGTTGAGACCTTATATATGGTATTGCTGTAAGTTATGCCCTTTTCTCTCCCCTTTCTGTGTCTTGTCTGAGTTTTTACGTTTATGTCCATTGAATGTCATGTATGTCTGATCCAGTGATTCTTAATTATCTAATCGTTTGGGGTGATTCTGCATTTAATCTCATAAATGGCCCACCATACAAATTATGGATGTCAGGCAGTGAAATTGTGCGTATGATGCACAGAGAGTCTACGAATGAAGCTGTTTCATTTGCGCCTAGTCGTCTACTTCAACTCCCTATGAACTGAAGCAGCTATTTTCCTTTCCCTACAGTAGCTGAACTTCAAAATATCTATTAACTACTACACGAAAAGCTATAGTTCCTATTGTGGCTAGATATGGTACAAACTAAATATTTGGAGTGTGAAATGAAATAAGGAAAGGCTATAACAACATTAACACCCTCAGGTGGTCCTGTAATTTCCTTAACATGTTATTGAACATAAATTGTGTCGTCTGGTATCAGTATCAGTATTGGTTGTTACTTTTAACTTTATTCGGATTATTGCTTGAAACTAATTGTTTTTCTTTTTAACTCGAGTCTCAAATGTAGCTTTCTTGGAGTTTTTCTAAAGCCTCTATTCCCATTATTGAGGTTGGAAGAGAACATAAGCAATGTTGAAATGAGATATGGATGAAAACCAACTGTTAGGCTAAAAGGGATGAAGGCCTCAACTAATAATGAGGCACCCAAATGTGATAAAAGATGAATTTTCTTATTTTCTTTCCCCACAAAGTGTAGAAAGTGGCTCTTCCAATGTGTGTACAAATAGATGTGACACTACTTTGCTGCCATCACATATCCATATAATATAACAACACCAACTGTATTACGGCTCTTAAGTAAGTAATTAGTTTGGATAGATCCAAAACCCAATCATGTCAATTTTTTGAATCATTGATTTGCTTACTTTGAAAGAATTGTCTTATTTAAAACTAGACAATTGAACTGGTAATTTTCTACTTATTTTCCGGCTCCAGGATTTCATACTCTAATTCGCATTCACAATGGCTTTCTTTTTCTAAAAGTTCAGGAGACGTTAGGTGTTAAGTCATAACATATTCTTTTTCTTCTTCCTTTTCTAAAAGTGGTAGTTTAGTATCGTACTCGTGTTACATATTGATCAATTACTAACTCTCAGAACTCCATTTCGGAGATTCTTTTTTTCACCTAAAGACATTTTATTTGACATAATTAACAGATGAGGCTTTAGCATTGTGGGTTAGGTTAGGTTTATCATTATTTTGATGAATCATTTGATGGCTATGACCGACATGATATTTGTCTCTAGTGTAGTGCTAGTGTTGATTATTGGGTGAACCTAAAATAGTTTAAGCAAAGCATTGGCTTAATTAGGATGACAAAGACCGTACATATTCTTCCTGTTTGAAGTAAATATTGTTTGGTAAGCTTTCATTTCAATGTATATCCCCAATCATACTTCTCCCGACATTTGGATTTATACTTCAAGTCTTGTTTTGGAAACTAGTTGTGCACCCAAATGCCTCTCTGGTTATTGTAAATTGATAGGACTTGATCATGATTATTGGGCACATGATATGTAACTTGCATAGAATTAAGACAACGAAATGATATCTACCCTAAGACAAGTGATCATGCATCATGTAATCTTCTATTATGTAGGAAAGGGACCTTAAAGGTTAACATTCCTTGCCCATAACCCGAAATTACACCCAGTCTGTTTGGCAGTGGATCCAAATACGTAATTCCGGGTTCCAAGTTGCACTATGATCTAACGCACTCGCAGGTGTCTTGATATGATATCATTCACTCTGCTAAGATTATGTCACGTTCAAGGATGAAATACGAGCATTTGGTCTCTTCAGGTGTGCTCTATGTATGATCATGGTTTGGCCATGAAATGGACACACCAAATCCAAAGGCAAAAGTGAAACCAAATTCATCTGAAACTTCAATTGCGGTCAAAATGAATGAGAGGAGTGATGGCACAAGCATCTATCCATCTACTACCTATCTTCTCATTCATCAGTACTAGTACTATTTCCCAGTCAGGAATTAGGATCCCCTGCTATTGCTCCTCAAGTCATTTTCCATCTTCCAAGTCCTTTTCATAATCATTCACCACCAAAAAGATTTTTCTGAATTCTTTTTGGATGCAGTTTTCATGGCTGGAGTCAACAATTTGTGTGTGCACAAGATGCAAATAATCATTCTCCCTCTGCCTCAATTGTATCGCAAACATTTTATGCTCTTTATATGGACCGTACAATACTAATGGGCTACCTGGTGGTACTATTGTGGGGTTGCAAGTTTTGTAATGCTATTTGGTCCTTAGCCATTAGGACATCAAACCAAGCTAAGCAATGGTGTCTCAAAGTGAAGTTTCTCCTTTTCTCTTTTGAAAGTATCATAAACTTGTTCTACTTGAGTTCCACCTATATAATACCACTATTCATTACACATGTCAAGCCTGCAAGTCTTAACTATTCTTAAAGCTTCTTCTGTTCTTCATATTCATATCAAGAGAGATTTACATTGTGTGCATTTTGTTTGTTTCGGACAGAATTGACTTTTAACGCATTCACATCTACATCATTGTTTCTTAATGACATAAGACCTCCTCCAGCTACGATATAGGTGTGCACTATGTAAAACCTCTAGACTTGTATAATAAACACCAAGCTATCCAAATTAAGAAGCGAACCTTAAAGGAGGCATAGATTGTAAATTTGCCTTCGTTGGAATTTGATCTGAAAGGTTACCATTGCTCTATGTGAACCGATTGAGTTAATATTGCGGGTTCACATGTAGGTCACTCTTATGAGATGTCAGTTGCATTATTGTAACATCAAGGTTGAATTATTGTACCACAAGATGTAGAATCAAAATGCACCCAATTAATTGTCTTTGCCTCAGCATGAATGCATTGAGATTTTCAGATATCTGAATCATCCACTCAAGACAATATTGGAGCATTCAAAGAACCTACTCATGAACGTGAAGAAATCATCCTACAGATTGCGCATGGGTTTTATTATGAAAATATTTCTACGATGATGCACTAGCTTCAGTTGGTAATTATCCGATTTGTCAATCTTACTTCGGTTAATCCTCATGATTATATTCTCTCATTAATTAACTAAAACGATTGGCTATAAATCACCATTATCCATACTAATCCTTGATTAGTAAAAATTAACATCAAATAGACCAAAAGTAGCCAATAAGACAAGAAACTAAAAACTAGAAGAAAAAAAAAGAAGGAACATCCTTGATTAAAATTCAAAATCTCAATCATTCTCTCCTTAAAACCAATTAAGAGGGGAAAAACAATGAAACATGAACCAGACAAAAAAAAGGGATAAAAACAAAGAAACTAGAATTGTGAATAATAATAATTTGGAGTTGGAAATGGTTAACAATAATAATGGTAATAATTGGGTTCATAGGCACTCCATATCGGTTGGGCCTTATCCACCTTAGATGAAATTGGCCCACGAAGGTGAATCAAACGGATTGATGATATCATATGCCACGTGGACATAGAAGCATGAGAGGTTGATGATATCAGCATGAAGTATGGTAGAAGACCCTACAGTATTATACCATCAAACTAACAAAACCGTACACTTGCCATATAAAATAAAAATACCATAATAGTGATTCATAAAATGAATAGATGATTTTCTGAACACTTGGAACTTACGCTAGAATTACACTTGTTTAACATGTCTATGCACATCCCTATACAATTTGGCCAATGGCTAGTATCATGTGACATTTTCCTTTTGTTAAAAAAGTTGCCCATCCATATTGTGGTTCTATCTAGTTTGATGAAGGACAAAACTCTCCCAAATTATGGGGTTTGCAGGAATTTAGATTTAGATATTCGCTACCATTCAAACCAGTTTAGTGGCTGGCACTGATCTATCTGCAACTCATATCCTACCCATATTTGTTCCTCCGACACAAGTTCATAAGTGGTTAACCCAGACCCAGAGTTGTTTAAAAGCTCAAGGTCAGATCATTGATTCAGGGTCGACCTAGCCAGTTTTTCCTGTAGTCGACATATTCTGACTTAGCT
>JAYMSR010001403.1:0-10260 GCA_036897825.1 Plantago rigida
CTTTATGAGAAAGAAAGTCACACACAAAGTTCTAAAAGTTGAGACAACTAAGTGAGGGGGAACATAAATTGATGAAAGTTGACTTACAATAGTTTTCTGATAAACTGTGAATCAACAATAGTCAAATATGTTCAGAAATATTGTTATTTTGGTGATAAGATTTTGAATCTCTGGATGATGACAAAATTGCTACAGAGTTGTCCATACTCAAAAAGCCTCACCCATGAGGGACCTTTCAGTCTCGTCAACCGGGCATCCAATAACTGCAAATTGGTCACATGGCCGGAGTCATGGTTGAATGCCCCATGCAAGACAACCCTAACTAAAATTGATCTATCAGAATGAAGATTGCGGTTCTTCAGTGTTGTAATAGATCAAATCTGTGTGGATTTAAAGACACATAAATCGTTTCTCCCATGGACGTAGGTCTAGATCTCAAATGATACGTAAAGTCATTGTGATCTTGCATACTTTTTGGTTAATTGTCGATTCCGAGATTTAGTGATTTGTGAGCTTTGAACAAACAAGTGATGATGTATGTGAAAAATCAATTAGTTAATTGATCGAACCTTTTTTTTCTTTTTTCTTTTTTGTGTTGAAAACTTCCATAGAACCGATATTGACAAGTTTAATGGCTCTAACATGTTTTCCAGGTGGAACATCAAGATGCACGCAATTTTCATAGTGTGGGCATATCTCAAGGACTATTCTAGCTGGAACTGGAAGAAAAGAAACAGGAGAATTAACAAAAATAGAAAAACAATCAACTATCTGAATTTGCAGGAAATATTGCAATTTGCATGTGCAGAAGTACTAGATTGTGTCCAAGAAGAAACAAGTAGTTGCTGGCAATATGCCTCTTGTTGAAAGCTCTGAGAATTTCCAGTACTGTCATGCAACTTGCTTAGGAGAAGCAAACACAGCTTCGTTGTATAGTTGATGAGCATAATACTACGCAAGCTTGGGATTATACATTCTGATTTGTAGGGGACCTAGCTACCAAAATACAATCTCATGACACGGGGAGATTTTATGTCCCAAATTATTGATCCGTCTATTTTCATGTATCTAGTAGACCGCCTCCAAAAAGATTTAGTCTTACTAAATATAGTGATTCTCTAACGTACCAATGGTGCATTTAACTCAAAGGCTTTATTAGGTTGCTCCAAACATATGCTGAACATGAGTGAACATAATTAAAGGCCAATAGATACTTACTGTATATGAAGTTGCACATACTCAAAGTTCTATAAATCCTATTTAATAGTTCACATGCAAACAGCACTACAGTAGTAATAGCTAGAAACAACTTAACTATAGTTCCAAACTCACTAAGCCTCTACTTGCATATACCTAATTCCTGATGCTATGGTCATCAGAAATAGTCTCTTCAGAAGAGGCGTCACTTGGGATGACAATCAACTCATCCTGCTTTCTAGCGTTCTGCTCTGGCGCTTGAGTGATTGGACGTCCAAAAACTAGCGGATTAGTGACACAAGAAGCTCTCATGCCACTCTGCAGCTCAACATTCCTTAAAATGGAGGTAAAGCTATTGTTATTCAGATCAGAATGCATCCCCGGAAAACAAGCAGATGGAACAACAGGTGGTGTTGCATTAATTGGTTTGGAAGTAGTTCCAGCTGCTTCTCTCATCCACTGTGGCAAATTTCCCTTAACTGCACCAGCATTAGGCAAACCTTCGGCTTGGGCAATTGTGCTGCCTTCATATGGGTTGAACAAACCCATTCTAAAGTTACCGTGAAATGTCCCAGTGTTTGCTACCGGATTGTGAAGTTGCCTGTTTTTCTCAACCATCACGTTAGCCGGAAAGATTTTCTTCCCATGGTACTCGTGCAACGTATTAAATTCCACCCTTGGATGCAACAAATCGAGAGGCGTAACATATGTTCCTTGAGGAACAGGATTCCCATATAGTAAACGAAATTGTTCTTCTTCCCATCTACGTGCCAAGTCCCAAGGCGTTTTCCATGGGAGAAAGTGAAGTCTTGGATCCCTAAACATGGTATGCCAGTTACCTCTTCCGTGTCTTCTCACACCAATCCATAAACAGTCTAACTCCTCTTCTAACCACATGGTCGGAATTTCTTGGACGTTGCTTCTGTTTCCCCTTGAAGCTCCAGCTCTACCTATCAAGCTATCTAGCATCATTCTGTGACGTGAAAGTAATGGTGCTTGATCTGAATTAGATTGTAGAGGATTGTGAAAAGCATCTCTAGATTGTAGGTGATGACTGGTCCAACCATACAAGGAAGGATGGGAAGCATGAACATTCATCATCTGTTCTGGTTGTAGGTATGAACCACGAGGTTGCGAAGATTCCATGCTCACAGGTTTCAGCTGGTAACTACGTTCTTTAGGAAACGCCGAAGCATCTGGGTTTCCGATACTGTGTGCTCGTGATGGCATGTCATTAATACGAGTCTCCGGGAATAACTGAAACCAAATGGAGTATATCAATAAAACATGACGAGTTTCATTCAATAAGAAGAAATGACTGAAAGAGGAAACAATACAAAGTAAGGTAATTTCACATAACTAGCTATTCATGACATTGACAACAGCTCTACTGTACTTTTATTATATATCTGGCTAAACTATTTTTTATATCACATAAATTGCTAGGTCACCAAAATCTTCCAGGAAAATTTAGAAATAGAAGGTTTTTAGTGCTTTACTACTAAAATTGACAAGGCATACTTCATAGACTAACATCTAACATATATCCAGGATGTCTTTCCCCAAATTTGCATTGCGAAATTGAAGATGAGGGTTGCGCATTATGTTGCATATTTTTCGAAATTGTGCACCAAAAGACAAGGGGAATTCTTTCGAACATTGATTAAATAGTATTCATTGCCATCAAAGCTTCTGATATATCCAGCAGTTTTAGTTTCTGACTGTTGTTTTTTTCTTCCACAAGCTGCTGGATTCTTCGTCTGGCAGAAGCTAAACTTTTGTCTTCTAGTTGTCTGTACACTTTGAAAAAAGATGAAGTACTAACCGGATCGAAATTATAGGTCCGCTATTTGGTTAAGCTCTGCAGTATTCAAGCTTTTTTTCACAGAAGTAGATGCACTGCTGTACTAATTGGTTATCACATGAAATAGCTTAGCGTCTAAACTGCATTTTTATATCAGATATACTTGCTAGGTCGACGGAGTACTACCAAAAAGGGTGGAAACAGATATTAGCTTCGACAAGATTTGGGTTTATGGAACAGATCAAGAACAAGAAAATCGAGATAAAAGTCTTTGGTAAGGATTATGTATCCTAAGAGAGATCTCGGGACTCGGCACATCTGGCGAGTTTAATCTTGCAAAAAAATTGAAACGTGTTTAAGGCAATGTGACAGGTAAAAGAACACAGAGGAGCATCCTGGCGCAATAAATTGAGAGCGAATAAAAAATAAAAAGCAAAGACATTTTTTAATTTAAGAGAAAACTTAGCAAGATCGGATGTCAAGTACCTGAAGATAATTTCTTTCAGAAGAAGTGCTAATTAACTCTGGTGAGGATTCAGCAATTTCTTTTCCCTTGTCATTACCTACTCCTACTCCAGAATTATAGTGTGCCTTTTGGTTTGGTAAAGTAGGCATCTCCTCCTTAATTTCTCCAATTGAGTCCAGAGAAAGATGAACCATTGAATTATTTATATCTGAACAGTCGAGTGGTCGGTTGCAGTCAATGACGCCATGAGAATCTGCATTTATATCAACATAGAGTGAGCGGAATTGTGCCAGAAATGACAATGAAGTACATTAATTGTAATAATACATAAATCCTGTTGAAAATATATGCAGGGAAGTCTAAAACAATCATATGCTTGATTTATGGCCAAGGAAGTGTGATAGTGTTCAAAAGTTCTCAACGGCCCAAGTGAAGCTGAGACAGAAAATAGGCGGCTAGCAAGAGACATGTGATGTGACATTAGTGAAACCTCACTTTATGACAATCACCGGGATCAGTTGTCTACGTGGTTACTAGAGATTTAATGCAGAATCAATACCAGCTGGATGGACAGACAAATTGAGAAACCCAAATGAATTTCTCCTCACTGAATCTTCACACTGTGTTCCACTTGTACTGCCACCATTGTCTGGCAAACCTTTAGAGTCTTCATGCAATTGATCTGTGTGATGTTTATCTTGGACATCTTCTCCTTGTGTCAGAGATATTTCCTCAACAGAATCCTGATTGAGTTGTACAGCAGCAGATGGATCATGTTCAGCTGTTCCAGGGGGATGATTATCTACCTGCTCATAGGAGAACATTAATCAACAAAATAATCTGAGTTTTAAAGAGAAACTAGAAACCTCAGTCACTCACAGCAAATAGTTGGGAACTAAGTGACTGCGCTTCCAAGTTTCCTAATGTAGTCATAGTAAAATGCGTATCCAAGACTCCAAATAAGATAATGCAAACAAAAGTTCATTTATTATGCTAAATTGCTAATTACCTCTTTTTGCAAAGGAGGATGTTCCAATGTTAAGTTAAGAAATGTCATACCAACTAACTATAAACTAAATAAGTAATATAGTAAAACAAATTTGCATGTTGCTTCTTGAGGATGTCACATTCTCTGCCTATATAAACTTCACATGTCCTTTCCTTGCAATTACCAGTTAACCTGGTTTCATGTCCTATGGCCACTACTTTACAGTTACTCTATTCAAGCTAATGGGTTACTCTCCCATATTTTATTGGCTCAAGAGCACATCTACATAAATATACAATATTTTACTACTACTAGCTTTCCTTTCAATGGGATTTTTCTTCGTGTGGAATGCTGTGGGGAAAGAAAAACAGACGAACTAACATAACCCTTATGCTTGATCTGAAGCGCTTGGCCTTTTTCAGAAGCATATCTAGCTACCCATAACTCCTGCCTGGCACATCACTCTTTAGCATTAATGGCTCAGGCCGCGAACATAAACCAGGTCATTAATTTCATCCTTCGGGCACACCTTCCATGGCTCAATTCACCAAATAAATCTTGACTATGCTCCCAAAAGAAACAGGCACATAAGTAGCACAGAAGACATGCGCTTCTGTAAACCCATAACAGTACAAAGTCTGCGACACTACATTGTGTGCCTGTTAACCCCGAAGGTTAAATTACAATGTGGGTTAAATCACATGACAAATTTACTTGATCCAATGAAGATCCAGGATACAATAGACCGGTATTATTATATGCCTAATAGGTGAAAACATAACTGTGGATTACTAGATCTTAACAGATCAACTCATATATCTCTACTTTCCTGCTAGAGATTAGTTTGGTCCTGTCATTACAACTTCAGAGTTCAGACCCACCCAGACTTAAAACAACCTCATTTAGGGTGATAATAAACAGCACCACCATGTATAGTCCATGTTTTATTTTCTTAATATATACTTCCTTTGTCCCTATCTCGTTGTCCTACTTCCCTTTTGTTTGTCTCAACCTCATCTTCTCACAACTAAAATGAAAAATATCTCTCCTACTTTATTCATAATCTATTATACTTTATATTCTCTCTCATACTTCAATTCGTTCCACCTTATAATTTATAAATTATTCTAATTATTTATATAGTTAATTCTTAGCATTCATTTCCAGCTCAATGTGAAGATAAGCTCTGGACAGGGGATCTTTTTATGTTACCATGTATCACTTTTTCTCAAGACAGTACTTACCCCCAATTAACAAATAAGTTGTTTTCATGAATAATTTTCTTACGTATAATCAAGAATTGTACATATCTTGACGCAAGTCCACAGTTAAAAAGAAAAAGACGTACTTCTTTTCCACTGCTTATTAAGGCCTCCTTAGTACTAGCATCAATCTCGTTCATCAGTTGCATAAGGAAGCTGGTAGCAACTGGATTCGTCGGTGCACTTGAAGTTACAGCATGTTCAGGAACAGTATCTGGAGTGGGATTTATCCTGTTTTGTTTGGAACGTCGAGAGAATGTTACTAGGGTCGAACTCACCTCCGATGAGTACAGATTAGCGTACACGGTGTCTCTTTGATCTTTAAGAAGTTTGTCTGTTTCTTCAAAAGTAAATCTTGCAGGAACAGATGCATCCTCCCATGTATGGGACTCAGATTTCAAAGATTGACTATCTTCTTCCAGCATACTCGATTTATCAATATCGTTCGCTGTTGCAGAATTTCTCTGTTCCGTCTGTGTAGAATAGCGCTTTTGTCTCTTCTTGGCATGCTTCATCACAAACAATGAGTTTAAATACCTCAATTAGATACGAAAACTTTTTTGCCATCATATAAAATTGACCAACTTCATAGAGAAACTAAAGGATAGATGAATGACTGAACCTCAACAGGTTGAGCAGCGCAATTTTCATACTGCGGCAAATTTATTCCAGCTTGGTCTTTACAATGGTCAGGCGTCTGCAAATGAGTGCGAAATTTATTCAGCGGCGAAGGTAAGAAAACCACACTACATTGCATTTGATGAACCCTTAGTACATGGATTGTAATAATATTTCAGAGTATGACGTAGTTGTACTGACAGAAATAAACTATAGATGGTGATGTGTAAACAGTTCTTTGAATATCAGTACATGACAGTTTCCTGTTTATGAAACCATGTTTTGCTAGTTTAAACAAATTGATTGATTTCATAGGGAAACAAAGATTGCACTGGCATGATTTTACCTCGATATGTTGAGCAGTACAATTTTCATGCTGCGGCAAATTTATTCCAACTTCATCTTCACAGTGATCGAGAGATACCTGCAGATGAGTTAAAATTAATTCAGATTACTAAGACGGAGAGGTGAGACAAACATACACTGCAATGCTTACTGGGTACAATCTTTTGGATGTCAGTACATCACAGAGTCACCTATTTTACACACTTTGAATTTAAAGAAAGGTACCAAAAAAAAAAATGATTGAATAACCTAATTTTGAATGAAAGTTAAAACTACCTTTTATCCAATCTAAACTAATTGACTAATCTCACAGAGAAACGGGGACTGGATGAATGACTGTACCTTGATCTGTTGAGGGCAATTTTCATTCTGAGGCAAATTTATTCCAACTTTGTCTTCACAGTGGCCAGGAGATGTCTACAAATGAGTCAAGAGCACTTAGTAGGAAAGGTGAAATAAACATAATGTAGTCTATGCAAACTCGAGTACCGAGATCACATCATATTTTTTAAGTACAACAGTTCCACAAATAGATTCAGATGTATGCAGATTCTAGCTGCAGTATCCAAACAGTCTCTTTGACATCCTTAGTCAGTAGACTCAGTACATGCCAAAGTCTCTTGTATTTACACTTTAAATTTCAAAAAGTTAAAGATAAGAAAGAAAAGTGATCCATTTATCATGTTGAGAACTTGAATCTACTTGCAAGTACATTAATCGGGGTTGTGCAGGATCTATGTAGTTGCTCGTCGATCAAAAGAAGTAGTTCGCACTTCCAACCAACGTTAGACCAACCTAAATTCACCTCCGGATTGCTGAAGGAACTATGTAAAGTACTGTTACTCTATTAAGTTTTAGGGAGGAGAGACCCTAACCCCACAAAACTCCGAGATAGATCTTAACCTGAGTCTCAGTTGTAATAACGAACCACACAGATATTTCAGGAAATGTTTACTATTGGATCACGGATTTATTACTTCGGCTACAGAATTAAATGAATTACTTTACCCTCTTTCTGTGTGTCCCCTAATGCATGAATAAGAACAATTAAGGTAATCTTATTTGCTTCAATAAATTTCATACCAACGTGCAACTCTTGACTCTCAAATTCCCAAGCTTACATTAAAACCGAATCTCATCTAATGCTCTATTGCATGTCATAACTAACTTTCTAAATCATTTCGGAGTATACCTGCGCACGAAACAAAAGGAGAAGTAGAAAAGGAGTAGAACTCCCTTGTATTTAATTGCACACGTGAATGACTCATTCAACCAAAAAGGAAAGGTAAGTTTTTTTTTTTTATATTGATTTACACACATCTTGAAACTCCAAATCCAAGAATCAGAGGTCTCAAAAAATAACATAGATGAGGTATAGGCTATACTTGGAATAAATCGTATGATGTCTCACCTTAATTTCTTCGGTAGGCTTCTGCAACATGTGTCCATTTCCGGCATTTTGTTCGTGCTTGTTAGAGTCATTTAACTCTAGAATCTCACTTGGTGAATGAGAATGCAAATTTGAGTGAGACTCATTGGTTCTTGAGAATAAGCGCTTCCTCTTGTATGTTAAAACTATGTTGCCTCCCATGATAACTCTGGGGCGTTGATCCTAGATCTGTTGAGACATAGGTCATGAATAATTATATGGCATGCCGTATAAAACCTATTAAGACATACGAGATAAAACAGAAAGGGCCCTCAGAAGGCCATATTATATGTAACATACGTGGATATTAAACTTGAAAGCTGATTATGATGATTTCAGTGACATGCCGATTAATGCAATGAAAGCTTGTCAGAAACTCTATCAGCTTAACCAAAACAGCAACATAAAAAGTAAACTGAAATCATCACACTCGACATTCAACAAAAGCTTCCTCAAAAACCCACAACAAACTTATTCTAGCTAAACACTACAGAACACAATCAAGTCGAAATAGACATTAAAAGAAATAGAGAGAGAAAGCAAGAAACCTTGCAACCACATTCAAGAAACCCCCATGCAAGAACAGCACTCAAAATAACACACAAAGAAAAGAAAAGAAGTCCAGGAAAATTAACTCAAAATCCAAAAAAAAAAACCAACCTACAAGATACATGGAAGGTCTTACAGTATAGTATAAACTAAAATTTAAGAGCAGAAGATAAAGAAAAACACTCCTGTTTCACTAAAACATGGAGTATCTTTTTGGTGGCTTGTTTTAATTTCAGGTGAGCACCACAGAAATTTGGAGAGGAGGAAGGGTCAAATATAAAGGCATTGTATGAAACACAAAGTAAACGCTACCACCAACATATTTTGGTCTTAATAGCATCTATAACAGCAACAAGAGCAACAACAAAAATCGAATACAAATGGCAAAGGTAAAACACCCATCATTTGTTACACAATCACATCTCATTTGGTTTTGTTTTCAATTATGTGTAAGCGAGACAATGAGAGAAAGGAGGAAAGCTAAATTGCATAGGCACTGAATGTTTTTCAATGGCTTCCTTTTAGCTAAACACAACACAAACACCTGTAAAAACATGAAAAGCAAGAAACTTTACAAATAAAATCCAATAACCCACATCAGAACACCTTCCGAATTCCAAAGACAGAAGAGAAACAACATACATAAACAAGCCTAGAGAATGAGAAACACCATAGAAACACAAAAGGGCCCAAGAAAACAAAATTCCAAAGAAACAACTGTTCACAAAGACAATAACATACAGGAAACAAGAAAATTGAGCGAAAAGATAAAGGCAAAGAAACAGAACACTCACCTTCAGATAGAAAACCAGGGTCTATTCTATTCTATTCTTTTCTTTTCTTTTCTTTTCTGGTTGCTTGTGTGTTTTACTTTCAAGTAAAACATAAGACAAATGAAGAAGAGTCATGAGCTAAATGAGCATTAAATTAATTTGTTCTAAATTAAAGAAGTGAACTTGACTAGTGAATAGTGATGGGAAAGAGAGTGCGTCCTTTGTGTGTGTGTGAAAATTTACTGCTCTTGCTGTGTGTGTCATAATCCAGCGTACATTTGGTTGTGCTGTGGGCCCCATCTGCCATTTTTGCTTGCTTTTTGTGCTTTTTCAAATATTGCATCATGCCCCCAATATTTGTTAATCGTACACTTTGCCCTTCTCAATGTTAAAGTGTTGCTTTTCGAACACTAGTCATTAGAATCATTTATGATTTTTCTACTTTGGTGCCATTGTCTTGAAAAAATGGATTGTAAATCTATTCTAAGGTGAGAAAGTAGGTAAGACATCTATTTGTAATTTGCCCTGTTTGCAAACGATTTACTACATTTTTAATATTTGGGTAGGAAGAGTTTGCCGCCATCTAACTACAAATTTAATTTGTTAGCATGAAGGTCGTCTCTAATTGTCGGTATTTCAGTTGTATATTTTCAACATAAATTTATTTGCTTTATATGTTTACGGCATTTATACATGCGTGCACATACTCCCCCGCACCCAACAACTTTTTAACATTGGCTTTTGGAACGTTTTTTTTAGGGTTTGTAGTGTAAGTTGTCGGGTTCAGTGATAAATACAGAAGGTAAAGCTTGTCAAATAAGAAAATGTT
>JAYMSR010001404.1:0-10255 GCA_036897825.1 Plantago rigida
TTATTACCTTATAAACCTTGAAGATTTGAATATATAGTTTACAATAAATAATTACTATTAGCACATTGTTTTAGTTCTTTATTAAATTTTATTTTAGAGGAATGATTGACTTCAATTAATCTCTTTATTATACATATGTTTAAAATTTCAAATAATGTAATACTTTATACTATATTTTTTCTGTACATTCCCTTTGCGAGATAAAAGTATTGTTTCGAGATATTTTTATACATGTTTCTTAAATACCTGTCGAATCTCGACGGGCTTAGTTGTCAAGTAGATTCCATCACCGTAGGAAATGATTTATGTGATTTTGGTATTCAAAAGGTAACGGAGTTAAAAGGACAAGTCATGGTGCTAAGTAATTGAAGATACAAAGATTTTATACAATATTGAATTAACAAGTTGGATACAGTGGGAAGGTATTTATACCATCAAGAATGTGCAAATCATTGTCTCGTACAGTAACTTGTGTACACTGTACAAAAATAACGAGAACGGTACATTAGAACGATCTCCTTTCTTACTACTACGCATCTAAGTTCCTGTTGTTACATCAAGGAAACACCAGTTAACATGGTATCTCCCTCTCAAGAAATCGGATAGTAATTGGTATGATGAGACCTACAGAGACTTGTCAAGTTAGCAAGCACAGTGGAACACAGCGTTATTAAAGCACTTTGTCTTGTTCTTTATCTTCCTAACACCGGATTGTTTTTCAGAAGCAATTGAAGACAAGGCATCAACTTGAGTTTTGTCCATGATATCGATCTTTGGGGCTTCAAGGATAGTCTTCTGAGTGGACAACGCCCACTGCATCGCCCATATAGAAAGTGGCCTCATGTATACTAGAGACCGGAAGTGACCATCAGTTGTCCAACCTTCTGGGGTTTGAAACGCATATCTGCACAGGCAAAGATACAAATCCAGTTACACAAGAAGTAGCACAACTTGAACTAATCTCCAACGAGTACAAAAATCCACACCCTCACTTTATGGTTTGTGTTTGCAAATGCTTTTCTCAAGTGCTCATCTGTTTTTCTAACTTGAAAGCATTTTTTGCTGTTTGATTTTCTTGCTTTTTACGTTTGATCAGTTGAACTGTTGTAAGCTGATTTGGGAGCATACATAAAAAGTCGCTTTCTTTAGTGTGAATACTAAAAGCCTCTTATGGTCAAAAGCATGTTTTCTCAACTTAAACAAAAGCAAGACAATAATGATTTGAAGTAGCATTTGCAAAAACAGCCAAAAGCTTGCACAAAAGTAGGGCATGGAAGTGACATACCCGAATCCCTCCTCCGACCAGCCAGCAAGGAATATACCTTCTGCGGTGGTAAAGGCTTCCTGCTCCATGCCCGCATGAATCATTGTAGCAGCTACAGAATAAGTTACCCCAGTCCATATTTCACGAGACTGCATGCATGTCTCGTCAACTTTACCATTAGGATGCATGCCATTTACTGCACCCATCCTACCCCCACGAACTTTCATAACATTAAAGTCATAGACTTTCTGAAGTGAACTTAGAATCTTGGACTCGTCGAAAAGGTCAGGCAAGCCTGACGATGCCGTGTACCATTGTCCTGCCAGTTGATCCGCTTGAATTGATTTACTGTTAGCACTAGACCCACTATCATAATTAAAATAAGAACCGTTCCACAGTTTTTCTTCAAACACGGCTTTAGCCGTAATAAACTTCTTTTTACATTTCTCAGCAAATGGTTCGTCGCCTAGCTGGATGGCCATCGCTGCAGCAGCTTGAAGTGCAGCAAGCCACAATGAACCGCAGTAGGCACTTATGCCATGAACAGTCCAGGCATCGTAAGTTTGATCCGGGAACCCATCATTTTCAATCAAACCATCATTGTCCCGATCAAACTGGTCCACGTACTCAATTGCAGCACAAACAGAAGGCCAAACATCTGACCCAAAAGAAAAATCTCGTGTTGCAGCGAAATCTCTGTAAACTTGAAGAACAAACTTTGGATTCAGATCTTTCCATCTGCTCGTATCATGTATGTTATATGCATTCATTTCGTGCCAGGGATCGTGTGTTCCAAGATCATGAGGGACAGCACCTTTCACCTTGCGAGTGCCCCAATTACCCTCCGCTAGAAATTTTACTTTTCTAGTATCCTCAGACAATACTGCTTTCGCAAAATCACGTTGAATGCTGAGCTCAATTTTGGGAAACAGTTCCAGAAGTGCAAAGGACGCATAGAAATGCACATCATATGTGCACCACATTATGTATTCTACACCTTCCAGGTAAAGAAATCTACCTACATCCTCAATGTCATCCGTAGAGTCAATCAATTTCCTAGAGGGAGTTGAATAGTTCGCTTCACCAACCCCAGTGGTACTCAAGTCTTCTTCACCAATTCCTAATAAATGTGGCGTGTATGCAGATGAAGCGAAGCCATTTGATGCTGCCCTTTGTACAGCTGGAGCTGATTTATGAACTATCCTTTGATCAGATTTTTTGGTTTTCTTCTTGTCCGTGACTACTGCAATACCACTTGATTCCTCAGCCGGTATGCTGGAGTCTGTAGAAAAAGATGGAAAAGAATGATTAGATGCAATAAGAAAAGGGGGAAAAGAAAAGCCAACTAAAAGACAAACTAGAAACAACAGTTGATAAAAATGATTAAGAAATAATGTGCAGTTGATAGAAAGTGATTGAGAAATAAAGGCTTAAAAAAGAGAGAATCTTTTGTTCTAGTACAACTAGGTTCCATGAATTAGGGTTGCTGGTTCTTTTACAGCTCTGCATCATTTGTTTCCATATTATCATCTACCCATAGATGCATATACTACAGCCGATAATTTCGTCGGTGTTTCATCTTCTACTGAATTAAGTTAAGAAAGTGACACTTATGAGAGCTTCGTACCGATCCAAACTGTTCCCCCCGCAACCAGAAAATAGAGCTCATTGAAAAGGGTAAACTTGTACCTGCAAAGCAGTGTGTTTCCAAATTAAAAAATTTACAAATAACAATATAACTTTACATCACTTCAAACAAGCAAGCATTAATAATCTGCCACAGGAAACAGTAAAGAAGTGCAGGCATGTGTTAATTTCTCTACTTGGAGAAAAGTTGAAACAATAATGTGTCAGGAAGGGAGAAAAAGGGAGTTTGATTTGTAAAAAGAAAGAATGTGAGATTAATTGGGGAAGTAAGCTTTATAAAAATAAAATGAGGAAATTTTCGAAACTGAACTCTAAAGAATAAAAAGATTAAAAAAAAGAAATACAATATATGTCTGAAGGAGGAAAAAAGCATAGTAAAGATTTACAAAACCAAGATTACTTGATCAATGAAATTATCAACACAGGCAAATAACTGCTACTGAATGCACATTTCCATGAGGACTAACCATTCAGGAAGTCGATCATCTTTAAGTATTGGATTCTGCCATTTTTCAATTTCTTCCTCCCAAAGCCTATATTCTGTATAGATTCAGAATGCGAGCAATAACTAAGCTGACACAATATGTACTAATTAAGATAATAAGAATTCATAGGCAGGTCAAATATGCAACGAGATACTGTTCGCATGGGAAACTCACTGGTAAGTGCATCGTGCACCATGTCTTTGGCCGCTGTCTGAGAAGTGCTATAGAATTTGGTGTACCTCCTGAGAGTCAATGCAAAAGAGAAACATAACAATGTGAAAATGTTGTAGAATTTCGCAAAACCAAATTGAGAAAGTTGTTAGATTCTCTCAATTGTGTAAACCTTTTAATAACAGCACCGGCATGCAAGTTGCATAACATAAAAGTATATCCAAAGTTATTTTTTAAAAAAGGGTGAACACGTGACATGATGATTTTCTTCACTTACCTATGGTATGACTTTCCCTTGCAAAATTTAACTTTAGGAGCTGTCCAAGAAACAGCAAATGCGATAGTGCATTTTCCATGAGGTTCAACCCACGTCGAAGCAGAAACTGCAGCACAAAGCGTTTCCCCCGGAGATGATGGCATGCTAGGCCCCTTCTTGAAATTTTCCCGATCAAATTGCCCGTCCTGAAGATTCAGAATTGAACAATAAGGCGTATAATTACGTCCACCTGGCCAAGAGCAGAGCAAACAACAAGATCCCCCCCAAACAAACATATTCATAACATCAACTTGAGGTCATAGTGACATACTCTCCCATGTGATGCAGGCATTGTTATGCCCATAAATCAAATGGAAATTCTTATGTACAAATGTTAAGATTCCACATGCATCGGAAGGCACTAATGATCTGAACATCGTTTAAAAGCTGATGTACTATAACTTAATGCCTTTTGCCTCTGGAGATCAAGTCCGATTCCTTGAAGATAATTAGCATCCTTATGAGAAATGAGAAATGCTCATCCACTCAAGTCTTTCTTTGGTCTCTCAGATGACAAGAAATGTCATTGCAAATGTGACTTCGAAGAAAGTCATCAAATTAACATCATTCTAAACGGATGCAGAGGTGAACTCCAACAAATGATGTAACTAGGCCTCTCATTTCTAGCAGTTGGGGTCAAGCTTAAACACAGAGCATACCATGCCAGGCTCAGCATACAAGTCAAAAAGATAATAAAAAGATAAAGCTCTGCACGAAACAAGAGCAATATAAAAGGGAAAAGATAGTAGATATATCTACTCAGACAGGATGTTCACCTGCACCAGTTTACCCCAAATATCTTTTGCAGTTATGCTGCTTCCTTCAGTCAGGCCAAAGCAAGGCAAAACTGATACATTCACATTCTGAGTTTCACATGCAGCAATGGCATAAGTCGCGGGGGGGTTGCCTTTTGCTGTCCTGCAAGCAATAAAGTTAACTTGAGGAACATCACTCTCGATTCATGAGGCACAATCATCCACAGATAAATCAAATTCGTATAAAATTTGTAAGTATTCTCTTGTTCACTGGAAGTTTGTGCTCTTCACATGTAGGGGATGGAGGGAGAAGGAAGGGGGAGTTTGAAAAACAAAAGGGCAGGACATGTTTTTTAGTCAACGCATGCAGGACGATAAGATACAGACCCATTTCACAGTTAAGTATCAAAACTAAGGTAGATCAAACAGAGGTAAGAAATAGTTGAGGATTAGCTTGATCACAGAAAGTCTTGAATCGCATTAAAAGAACATATGTGCAAGTTCGATATTACTCTACTTGTATATATTCTGTATAGAAGGGACTTCATAAAACCATAATGCAGCCATGAGCCAAGATCCAGTGAATACAACTAGAAATAAAGAGTAATTTAAAAAATATCAATGTATCATCACAACAGAACCTAAATTTGTCAATCAGACTGAGAAACTTCTTAAATTACTTTTATTAATTTTTACATATACAAGGACGATCTGACATCTACTTCCAGCTGGAGAGGTAAACCAAAGCAGTCAAGTGAAACTGTCGTGTTAATGTTTCTCTCAGAAAGCAACTTTTAGCCATAAATCACGTTTAACGTATACCATGTGCTATATCTTCCACATTATAAGCTTTTAGCAGCCATTAGGTGCATTAGACACTAACCTAGAATTACAAGTCCTGCCCCACAATGTACGATAACTGACTACAATGATTCGCGTATCAACCATTCTACTGGATTCAATGATTTCTTCAAGATGCAAACAAAATTATGAGTAAGCTAAACTTTTTTTGCTTCTCCCTTACTAGCATGGAGACAACCAAAAGCAAATATGCAAACCAACCGTAATAATTAGCAATAGAGTTTAATGACTTGCTTGTGATGTAGCAGCACTCCTGAAACTCCGTCTTCAGCACTGCAATAGCAATTTAGATAGAGCGAAACAGAATGTCATAATCACATCAGAGTATAATACTAGAGTAAGAAAAAAGATTGCTCATATGAAGAAAATTTACATGAATGGCTCATTAACATGATCCCCAGACAGATGAGAAACACCTCCAATAGAATTCTGTATCAAAGGAACAAAATTTTTTTACTATAACAACACTCGTCGTCATTGGCAGTGAAAGAATAACTGCAGCGATCAGAAGTAAAAAACTCACCGCCCATGTGAAAAGAAGGCTGACTTTTGCCCTCTCTTTTCCTGTATTCATCAACTGCAATAGATTTCTAAAACAATGTCAAACCAAATAATACAATGTACCGAATGATTAAGAGAAAACTAAAAGATAATATTTCAAGAAAACACACACACTGGAGATGTCTACAGAAAGCTTATTGGTGATAAGATCCACCAAAAGCTGTATGCAGGTCATTTTAAGACAAATAAACAGTCTAGTATCAATGAACTACATATTAAATTACTCAGCTGTCATACTAAATTTGAACATAAACCATTTACAGAAAGCCTTGATAAACCTAAGCAATAAGTATGGGATAATGGTAATGGATTGAAAAGTGGGCCCATATGAACCGGCTCTCAAATGAGAATGTGAAGCAACGCAACTATATTTCACTCCAGGAGCAACTTTACTTACAGTGTAAACAAAAACAGTTGCTGGAAGACTGCTCTCTTGATAATTATGTGGTATAAATGGTGATATTTGCCTACAGGAGATCTTTAGTTCTGGGTCTGGTTCACCTGCGGGAATAAGGAGCAAGAATAAGATTTAGACAAATTGATACACCCATCAGATGGAAAAGAGTCCAGGTAGTAATTTACCATCATATATGGTCCATGCTCTAGGAAATAGAGCATGATATGTTGAATGCTGACCACTCAAGTTCCATCCCCATGATGATATGCCTTGATCGCTAGACTTCCTATGGGCAAAAGGTCCAAATAAGATATGGATGTACCAAAAATCATAAATGTCTGCGTAGTTGCAGTCATCAATTATAAGCTCACATCAAAACTTTGCTCCACACGACACACACTATGGAAAATAAAGTGCTAACAGCAAATCAGTGAGATAGATGCATTCACATATGAATCTACAATACGGAGAAAGGTTATGGCTAGTTAAGATGCCAATTTAATTACCCTAAACCTTCATGTTGGCCGGGAGATAGAACAGATGCATACTTCTTGTTCCCACCATCTCGAGAAATAAATATCTGCATAACCAAGAGTAATTAAACAGTTGTAGTTTATAGAATATGAACAATAGAGATGGGCTCACTTTAAATATTGCACGGTGGTCAACAAGTTATACGAGTTTTCATTTTCATACCGATGAACATGCAGCTTTCTTTTGAGCTAAGGAAATTAAATGGGAAAGAGGCTCCTTAATAACCCCATCATCATAGGTAAATGAAGTGAAAGGCCCCAGTTTTGGGTGGGCAAAGCAACTTACTAGGTTTCAGGCAGAGAAAAGTAGGAGTGGGGCCTTGGCTTGAAGCACAACATAACTACGAGAGCCATTCAATTCACGGAGGCCCACAACCATTTTCGGGCACAGCCGATTGGTCAGGCAACAAATAGTTATTTAGATTCTTATTTCTTAAACTAGACCCAATTATGTTTTCTAGAATAATTTTCACTTTACTCCCGTGAAATTGCATGTTAATGATAGTCAAACTCAAATATATTACCAATATTACGATTCCAAAATTTCTTTTTTATTTCTTACATGCAGGGAAATGTATTGCTCTATATATACAAATCAACAACACATTCATCGATATCTTGGTAAATCAGAACCCAGAAGATATGATCAATCTAGGGGACTCACCGAGAATTGATTGGCCATCATAGGAGAAGTCTCGCATGTACCAGGAAGTATTTGGAATTGCCTGAACTCTCCTCGGAAACCCCTTGTTATGCTACCACTCCTATGATGTAAATGAAACAGCCAGCAATAGATCAAACAAACTGAAGATGGAGAACACATAGTAAATTCAGTATGATTAACTAACACTTACCCCATCCCACCAAGCGGAACTCCCAATGAAGCAGAAGGTTTGCAACTCATCCGGGTGAAAGGGTCTATTGGTGCTTTCTGTACAGAATAGAATAAGTTCAATGTGAACTATTTTAAAGTCACTAACAAACATCTTCACCTAATTGCCATTCCATCCACATGCCTGATATTTGACATTAGTACCACAGTCATACCACCGTAATGTGGATAACACTAAAACGTAGAAAATACCATTTATGACCTATGAAGTCGGTAAAGGCATTACAAATTACGTTTTAATGTTTACAGAGATACCTACGCAAGCTACATGTATGCTTCTCAACTTTGCAAGTACTTATATACTACAGAATCCAGATGCTTTATTGTACTATGCCTAACCTAGTGGGTATGCTCCGTTTCATAAGAGATTTTTCAATGAAGAATGAGGAATATGATAGAAAGGATAGGCACTTTACCCTTCCCTGTGATGCCTCTTCCCGTACGTAATGCCACAGACGCAGTCCAAGTTGAATCTAAAATCAACAGTAAGTCTTAGAAATTGATGGAGAACGGGCAAATGTACATAATATATGCTTGTATTTACCATTTTTATGGCTTCCATAAATGTAATACTGAATTCCTTTAGTAAACTAGCATGACTATTCAACTTTCTTCTCCATGCTTGTTCAGGAGGAGCAGCACTATCATAATCAAACTGTCCACCACAAAACCACAAACAATCAAAATGGATGTCTCAATAGAGCACAATAATAAAGTAGATTCAATATGGATCATTTGCTGGAATATAATAACCACGCCAAATCCAAGAAAGTGAAACAAACTCAGAAAAAGAACATCTCAAATCTTCAATTATGATAGGAAAAAGCAAAAAAATCATAACAACATGGCAAAATTCAGCTACACACAAGCAAAACTAATCTTACCAGCTGCAAAGTTGTTCGACTTATGTACTCTTCTGGTGGCCAAGAATTCTTTCTGCAATGAAATAGTTTCCCACTAACCATCTTTCCCTTCTCCCTTAATTTTTATGTATCTCTACGACTATGAAAAGGAATCAAGATTGGATTTTTATGTGAAAAACACTGAAAAAAAAACCAATGCCTTACCATCCAAATTTCTATGTGCTAAATATCGAAAACTAAAACTAAAACCAAACAAGAAACCCAAAAACTTAGCTTCGAATAATAACAAAACTCGAGTTTTAAGCCAACCCTTTGTATTTTTGCTAAGCTAGATTCTTTTCAAGACGATAAATCTGGAAATTTGACTTGAAGCTTCAATCTTGAATGCTATAACCTCAAGAATAAAAAAGGTGAGTAGACAAAGTTGGGATCAAAATAAGGAACCCAAAATTGGTACTTGGCTTGGTCTGAAATACAATGAGAAAGAGATACTGGTCTTTTGAACTTTCATGACTCATATGACTATGAGTGTATTTTTATCTTTTCCTTTTTCTATCATGTGATGATTATTTCTATTTTATTTTCTTTTATTTAGTAAATTCAATTTATTCCATCAAATTTATCACCTGGGAAAAAAAGTTTCTGACGGATTGACAGGTGGTGGAATATAAGCTCCCATCATATCTACGCAACTTTGCTCCCTCCCAAGCTGCTCCCTTGCTTTGCTTTGTATTGTTTAACTTTCAAGGATTAACCAACTTAGTGTAAATTCGTGGAAAGTTACCGTTTTTCAACCGGGAGCAAGTCTCGTAAAAGATTTAATTTCTCATAATAAGAATATTTATAATATTACATAAATGTAAATTGTGTGTCTATGCTAAACAATTGGGTATATATAATACTATGTTCTTTCTTCATTTCCAAAGATTTTACTAACTCAAATGCACTTTTTTAAAAAGCCAAAATTATTGTATCAAAGATCTTTGGATATCGTCTATTTTCATTTTGTTCCTAGAACTAGTACTAATAATTTGGCACATCTACTTGCCAAAGAATGTGAGATTGATAGCTCTTGTTTGACTATTTTACAATTTGCACATTCTTGTGTAAGTTGATTTTTTCATCATATATGAATCCTTTTTCCAAAATTAAAAAACAGATTCTTGATATTTTATTTTATCTCGCTCAGTTAATTAGTAAAGGGTGGTATTAAAAAAGTTGCTTGGATTTAAGTGATATCCAATCCCAACATATAATACATTATATATGTGAGTTGGGTTAGCTTGATATCTACTGAATGAAGTTTTGGTATTATGAAGATACTGGAGAATGAAGGAAACTAAAAACTGGTGTTATGAGAACTCTTGTGTGTAGTGTTTGGTGTTGCGGATACACTGGAGAAACACATGAAACACAACAAGTGACGACAAGCTTGACTGGCATGTTATGTTCTGATTAGTTTTAATGACAAGGAGGGAAAGTTAGTTAGTTGCTTGACTAATTAACAAGG
>JAYMSR010001405.1:0-10254 GCA_036897825.1 Plantago rigida
TTCTTATCCGCGGAGCATCCAAACCTCCAGGTCAATCATGTGTGCTGAATTTGAACGTATTGTTTTGTGGCACCGACTCTTTTTGTTGTGATCTCGGCTGACAATGTCCGGCTCGGACTTGCCCTGACAGTTTAGCCCGTAATAGAAAAATTAGTTTCGAAATGGGACTCATCACTTCCAGAACGCAACTCCAAATGGTTCACGTTTTGTATTTTAGTTGAGCGGATAGAAGCCTGTGTAGCAATCCAGGGTCGGTTTTACTCTAATAATAAAGTATGACACTGAAATTTTTTCTACTTCGCTTTAGGTGGTAAAAAAAGTTGCAGAGAATACCTCCACCTTAGTATTATGCATGTACTACAATAAACTATAATAATACTCCCAAGAATATCTAAATAACAGTTCCACAATTCAACCACCACCACCATAATAATAATAATGAGGAGAAGAAGAAATCAATCAGTTGCATACAAAGACAATATTATTCAACACCCTACAGCTAGCAGACTACTGCTTGGAGCACAGTGCATGATGATCTCATAAGACAATATATTAAGGGAATTCATACAAACATTTTCTTTAATTTGTTTCTTAGCATGCGAAAAAGCCCCAGAGAGGACCATCCCAACCTTCACCGTCTTTGGAAGAAACTGTAGATGTCTCAACATCATTTTCATCCAACATCAATTTTTCTCCATCTGCATCAATTGTAACCTTTAACTTCAAGAACTTGAGATCTGTTGTATATTCATACTCTTCAGAACCATCTACCCACACCTTGGCAAGAACACAAAAGCAGCCATCTCCCAAATCAACAAACTTAATATAACCACAAGACGTACGTCCTAAATCATCATGCCGCCAGTCATACAAGGTTTGTCTGGAGGATAATTTCTCTCATCTCAAACCTTATATGCAACCAAGCCTGATTCGGGTTCAATGCACACCAAGAATTTCTTATGGATCACCAACCCATGACTTGTAAACGTAAACGGAGCACCCGCATTCTCAACCTCTTTGTATGCATCTCCCATCCCTGCTTCCTCGGTGAAATCTTTGAACAGTTGGCAAGGTCCTCATTCTCCGGTCTTAGTGTCAAAGGCAAATGAACATTTATAGTCAACGACAACATAACCAGTATAAAAAGTGCCATGTTGATTAATATCCTTCACGAAAGGAGGGGATTCAAGAATTGTCCACTCATTATTTCCAGGATTATAAGCCTGGAAGAGAATGTCTTCTTGCACTTCCTTGCAGGACATTGCAGAAGAGAGTACGTAGATAGATGAATTAATCTGCACTACAATGGGAAAGACCTGTGGGGATTCCGATGGCATAACAGAGGTTGACATGTTATCCCTAAGGACTAATACATTGTCTACAGCTCTCGTCATATTCATGCACTATGTCGTATTTGAGCATACCGAAACTATGTGCTTCTAGTCCTAGAGCATAGAGAGTGTCATGATCCTTTGTGGTAAGGACGGCCATACCATAATAATCATATTCCCGAGAGTGCACTTCTTGAAGCAAGTCATCAGCCTGATGTCGACTAGTGTGAAACAAGTTCGATAATGGGACACACATAAGCTGATGAAGACAAAAAACTTGGGTGGATTATATTAAGCAAAAAAAGAGATACTTGAAGGATTCTTTGGGGCCTTGGGCTGACTTGAGGCTCAGCGTTGTTTCTTGTGCTAACGTGGGCCTCCTTGGTGTTGGTAATAGTGAAGTGTCCATGTTGACCAACCTGAGATAGAAGCACAGAACAAGAAAGATTAATTAACAAGAAGAAGAAGAAGAGAAATGAAAGAGCTACATACAGTGTTATACTATGATCACTAATGTATTCTAGTTAACATGCGAACACCGTCTACTCATTATATAATGAAAATTTAGATCAGTCAAGATTCTATTTTGTTGACTTTGAAAAAACTAAAACCGGACTCGACGACGGAGTGAGTACACAAGAATATCAATCAATTAAATCCGCTGAGAAACAACAAAGTCCAGTCCTGGTGATGTTAACAAGTACACAGCCCAGAAACAAACAAAGTAGTGGTGAATGGTGATGTTGTTAACAAATACTATTACACATGAATGAATATCAATCAGATCCGTAATCAGGGATCGCTAGCTAGGAGATACTATCCTACATATATTCATCAAATCATTATTTAATAATTATAGTACTTGACAATTGACATATAATAAAATCAAATCACAACAAATAAGATTTCTTTTCTAATTTTCTGATTCAATTCAATAATAAAAGATTGATTGATTTCTTTCAAGTTACCTGATGATATGATATAATGAGAAGAAACAATTAAGGAGATCGACCAGAGCCGTTTGTTGAACGTATAGCAGGCTAGCTAGGTAGGGCGTAATAATATTATTAAAGAGATGCGGGAACCTTTTAAATTTTTGAATTCGTATACTCCTATATATTTATTTTATCATCGAACCAAAGAGCCCACTATATATTTATTTTCTCATCGAACCAAAGCCCACCGGTAATTCGTACCCAAGCGAGTCCGATTTGCCAAAGTTTCCTTTCTTATAATACTGCCTTTTTACTCTCCAAATTAAGCACAATATGAATACAAAATAAAAACAATATCTTTGGTGTAGAAAATATGCCCATTTTTAGTTATATAGCCATTTCACGGTATATTTAAAAAAAAATCCTCAACTTCTTACAAGGAAAAATTCTACACATACCAACGTTTTTTATTGCAGTAACTTGTTCGTTGTAAGTTTTATAGCTTTCAAGAAACTTGCATACTCATCATCTCCTTCTCATCAATTCAACAATAGCCATGGATTCCGGTATCAAAAACACCTACAAACCATACATGTTCCACAAGCGGCTTAAGATTCCTAAGCTGTCGAGGATAGTAAAGCCGAAAAAGATCTTCGAACTGTTCAAGAGAGTGTTCCAGGCATTGTTTCTGCCATCATCCATGCCTCCTCCGTTGCCTCTCAAACAAGACGGCTATGATCCTTTCATGGTACACTAATACTATGTACCTACTGATCGCTTTTTGCTATATGTTAAATATCCCACTTCGATTGAGAATATCCCGATTCCCAGGCATTGCTCTCCCCTTACGTACGAGGCCTTTTGTTTTATTTTGTTTAGCTGATTGATTGTTTACGTGATCTTGCAGGCTTGTATGGTTAAGGTTGATTGTACAAAAACTGGCTGGCATAAAACTGTAGCCAAAATCGTGGCCAATTGCAAACAAGGTTCACTGCCTCTGCATCTTCTTTTCCTGTTTTCAGTTACAATATCGCGTCATGATAATGATAGGGAATCGAATCCTGAAAGTTCGAACTTTTAGAAAGCTGTGGAATTAATTCATTTGTTGTTAACTCTTCAATGACTGTCAGCTGGTACGGCTCGTGATACTAGAATGCCTTAATACTGGACCTTTGACATGATTCTTTATGCAGATACACGCTTCAGGATGGATATGGACGGCAATGTGATGGTATCTGGTATAGGCGATCCGGAGAAGCTGTTAAGAAAGCTTGGAAGAACAAGGAGAGCTAAACTTGTTCAGTTTCAGTATGGAACATGTTCCAGGAACTTGCACTTCCCACCTGAACCTAAACCTAAACCGAAAACTGATGTTCAGCCTCAACCAAGCCAGTTATATGGTTATAATCCTTACAGTCATCCGCCTCCACAGATGGGATACGGAAATCCTTACTATCATCAGCTACCTGCACAACAGGGGTATGGATACGGTCATCCTCGCAATCTACAGCCCCACTACTCGGGTTATGGATATGATCCTGGTCGGCTACCTCTACCTTCTAATTATTGATTTTTTTCACAAAGTCTTGTGATTCTACAAATGCCAAACACTGTCGCTATTACTTCATCTGTTCAGTTTCTATCCTTATTATGCTGTAGTTGAATGGTGCCTAGCTAAGTTCTATCTCTATTTATGGTCTTACTACAAGCATAGCGAAACATTTTGAGGGATTTGTTCAACATCTAAGGTTACAATAAAACTGAGGCAATAACGACGTGCATTCTTCTTGTCAAACTTGCGCAAATACAAAATCCACTTGTTTTGTCTGGCTGAAAGAAAGCACCGAAACAAGTTCCGTTCAATGGCACTGTGCTTGCTTGTTTCAGGTTTTGTGGAATCTTGTTGTGTCTCAAAGCTTGTTGTGCAGTGCTTTACTTTCATTTGATGTTGTATTCATGCAAAAGTTTTTCATTGTTATACTGGTGATATCTCGCTTGCTGGTGATCTAGGTTGTAACACGGATGGTAACTTTATTGCTCCACTTTCTGAGCGAATGAGCTAGGCCAATGAGGCTTTCTATCTGTTCATCGCGTAGACTTCTTAAGGCGAAAACTACCAGGACAAAAACTATCACAAATATCTAACTGGGAAGTAATAACTACTAACTAGGTTGTAGGAATCCTTACTTCCATCAACTGGAAGACAAGCTGCAAAACTGGATTGTTATTTTTCTAGTTCTTCACAGATTAATAGTTCTTATACTTCAACAGTTTAACAGAGCAGCACCAAGAGAGAGTAATTCGAAATCCATATATGAAAACAAGATCAACAACATAAGTAAGGCAAGGACAAAACAGAATCAAATTCCAACATACTGTAATCCTGCAGCATGACACATCAAATAAACCGGAACAGATACTGGTCTAAAGATTTAATGAGATCTATATCAATGGCTCACCCTCCTCATCAAACCCAAAACTACATAGCTAGACCTGCAATCCACTAGCCAGATCACGAAAACCAGTTTCCGCCTCATACACCAGTCTTCCGTAGCTCAGCAGCCCCATGAGCAAAATGGCACCGATCACCAAAAGTGCACGACCCTTTCCCAAAATTCTCGCACAGCTTAGTCTTGTAGTTACCTCCCGGGTTATGGGGACCTCCAGGTCCGCCTGGGGCCTTAGCCGGGACACTTGCCGAACCTACGCTGGCAATGAGCTCTCTCACCATGGCACTTGCTTGACTAATCTGCTCGAATGTACCTTCCAGCTCGATGTTCCTAAGATTTGGATCACTCTCATGGTCACGTATCGCCAGCTTGACTCCTGTTTGCCTGCAGATCTGTTTGGAGTTCACTCCGGCTTTTCCAATTATGGCACCGGCTAGAGATGCGTTAACACTGATCTTTGCAGTAGCAGAGGCGCCAAAGCTGGCTGCAGGGCCCGGCATGGGAAATTCAGGGCGAGGGTTGAATCGGCCTGGCATAGGCCCAGGACCACGAGGATCATCATGAGTTGGAGCGATGGCTTTGCCAAGCTCCCATTCTCCATGAGCAAAGTGGCACTTGTCGCCAAATTTGCAACCCTCAGCAGTGCTGAACTTGTTGCAGAGTTTTGTTTTAACACCTGCAGCAGGCGAGCCATTTTGGTTAGGGGGCGGGCCTACAGGAGCTCGGTTGGTAGGAGCAGGTGCAAGGTTCATGACATTGGCAACAGCATGATAGCCACCGGGAACGTAGTGAAGGAAATGACAGCTCTCACCAAAAGGACAGCCAGCAGTGCTGCAGGTAAACAAAGAATTATACAAAAGTCATCACATGGATATACTACTCGGACAACTGTTCACATGGTAAACAAAATATTCAGAAAAGCATACGTGAAGTGGAACTAAGCACATGAATTTATGTCACGGCCTCAGTTGCCTATGTTAGTAATTCAAGGGAAAAAAGGGGTGCCGAGACTAGATACTAGTATGTGAAGATTATGCACATATATAATGATATACACTTATTGTGCACGAAAATAGCTATAGGAAGCATGCATATCAAGAAATGTATGGATTCCTCACAAACAATAGCTGCAGGAAAAAACATCTACCCAAGTAGACATGGTACTCTTTACAGAACGCAATCTGCTTTTAAATGTCATATAGATGCTACATGAGCTCACAAAAATTAAGATTAACTTGCAAAAATCGAAGGCATTGTTGAGATCTAAAATACTTCCAGAATTTTATCTGCAAGAATTGATCATTCTACAAGAGATTGATTGTCTTTTACACCTTGCCTATTTCCTATATGAGTCCATATTAGTGGGAGGTATAGGAATATCAAATTATTGACAGCTCGCCTACTAAACATACAATTTCTTTACAAAGTTATCCCATTTGCAGGCATTATTTGTGTATGTTGTGCAGCCAGTAATGTTTTGCCTAAACACTCAAGGAGAGAGAGAGAGAAACTTCATTAAACCAGGAGATCCTACAAACTCCATACAACAAATAATAAGGCACACTTAGGCATATATTTTTCACCATTAGCCACAATCAGAAAACCATTATGGCGTTTGACCGACACATGATGAAAAAACACGCACATTGTCAAGTATGCATGATTGGTACATGAAATTAAAATGGGGCAGGGAACTTGACTTTGACCGTGCAATATAATCAACGAGGACCAAATGAACAGTCATTGAGATCTGGCAACTGTATGGCTACATGGATGATAAGATGATAACTGATGTATTACAACATAAAACATCATGGGAACGTGAGCCTTACATACAAAATGTGGACTAAAACTGAAAAGCAAGACACGTGTGGAAGTCAATTAAGTGCTAGCAGGACAAGAGGTAACTGTTTAGTTGTTGGCCACGACATTAAGCACATTGCTTGATGTCTGTGAAGTTGAGGTGTAGTAAGTTAAATAAGTTTCTGATTTAGTGTCATGAAAGAGTTCAGACTTCAGATGGGGTGTTTACCAGAGGAAAAACGAGATAGTGATATTAATGTCATGTGGTTTGTTATATCATTGTGTACAGAGTTGGAGGAAACATGACTTGCTAATGAATGTGTGAGATTACAGTGGGGGCCAAGACACTTCAACCAGGCAGTAGGTATGCAGGCTTGGACATAATGCAGCTTGGTTGGTTTAGTGTTAATTGGTTAACATTTATTCGTCATCCAGCATTTCCATCGTTTCTACACAATTGTGCATAAAACAAATTGTTTTTCTAAAAGTTTCTGGTAAGAGCGGCTCAAGGCATGGTGGTGAGAGACAACAGATTGATAGTAAAGGAAAAACAAATTTAAACCATGCAAACACAAGGACTCATACATATATGACTACCCTCCCCTACTCTGCGTGTACACATAGCTTAGTGCAAGAATGCACGGGATTTTAAACAAGGAAAACATGGTAAATGACACAAATGACTGAAATAGAAATCTTACGATACAGTTTGACAGGTACTTATTACTGTATATAACCAGGAAAATTTCAATAAAATCTTGCAAAGTTTTAATGGTAATGTCGTAATGACTCCCTGCAAATATGGATCCATGTGGATTGAAGTTGGAAAGGAAACGAGAAGAAAAGACAGACCGGACTTAATATTATTTCCGAGCCTCTTTTGAGCTTTTCGGTGAATTTTCAAATTTTTTAGCTAGTGGAGGCGCACTAGGTTTTATTATGGTATTTCTAGTTGGAGCATGGTTTTATTACGGTATTTGTAGTTGGAGCATGGCAGCATTTACACAAATCTCTGACTATTATCTCTTATCCACACCTTGATGTCTGTTTAGGGTTATCCCTTGTTCTTAAGAATTCCTGTCTGCTTTTATCTGTTGGTTTTACTCTGATGGAAATGATAAAACAAGCGAAGTGACACGTGCTGGGTCTATCAGAGTAAATCCTAAAAGGCAGACATAAAGGTGTTTCTAATTAATGAAAGTCTCCAACTATAAACACCGTAACACAACCCTACTAGGCATAGACTAGCTAATAAATCTTATATTAAAAGAAAAGCTCAAAAGAGGCTCGATTACAATAATAACTCCGACCCATCTTTTCTTCTAGTTTCCTTTCCAACTTCGATCCACGTCAGAATTCCTTGTCATATATTACATACCGTGTTTGTTCATGAAAACAGCAAACTTTTACTTTAATTGCAGCTCACCAGTGCATCTCGTTCAACATTTAAATCTCAAGTTTTAAGCATTAAGTTGAGATTTGAACCTGAAAAACTTCGTGCAAGGCTTCGATTTGCTTCCTATACCGTCCAGTTCTGTTGAAACACATTAATTACTTTCTCCAGTTAATATTTTCATTATTTCTCATTCATGTACGTATCCAACAACTTTTACAAAAACTTAAATTAAACCAATGTTCTTAGCTCAGTATAGATTACTGAACAAAAACTGATTTACAAACATTAAGTGAATACATTGATCCCAAATCAGATACATGCTTACATCACATGTTTTAAGTTACAAAATTATGAGAAAAGATACTCACTCCGTCCAGCCCGAACTTCCTGTTTCTGTTTAATACTTCACATTCGCAAAAACAGAAAGAAAATGAAAGAAAGTTTTCGACTTTAATCAATATAAATTGTGACCTTTTTTCATTCGTTCTTTGCATAACATAACACGCACCAAATTTGTCTGTTTTGAAATATTATCACTTTATTTAAATAAAAAGGAAATCATCAGATGGAACGGAACAGAGGGAGTACAATTTCGAGACTTGCTACTAATAAAAAGAACAAGAGAAATAAAAACTGCATAACAGACCAAACAAATCGAAATCTGATTCTCAACTATGCTCGAATTTCGACTACTCAAAACAGTCAGTAATTACACTAATCACAAGCTAAATAAATACTTCCATGTTCTAAGCTACTTCAGACAATGAAATCCAGACTCAAAAATTCCATAAAAAACAAACAAAACTACTCAACAGATAAATTGAAATCAAGGCTCGTGCCGAACAAGAATATGAAACTGGTAGGATAACAAAGCATGTATGTTGCACTTCAGCACCATACCTGACTTGACTTTCTTAAAGCCGCCATTTCCGTTCAAGCCAAACTCAACTCGACCTCTCTTGCGATTATCCATAGCTGTAATTCTGACGGATCCGAACCTGAATTGAAAAATCAAAAGCGGGTAGCACAAAATTGGAAGCTCAAGAACAGAATTGTTGAAAGAATTGGGAAAAATATATGAAAGAATAGGGTATCTCTGGAGCTAGGGTATCTCTGGAGCAGAAGCGAGAGTGAAAGGTGGGAGCTTTCAATCGAATTGGAGCAGTAAAGTAAATACGGAGGATTTATAATAGCTGAATAATGATAAGATCTCATCTGAGGGGTATTTGTACAATTTTAGATTCTCTTGGGATATTATTGTAGTATTAAAGTTAGTTTGGATTGGATTGGATCCGTATGCATGTCACGTGCGCTCTCTCTCTCTCTCACTGGGCTTGGATTGGATTGGACTGGACCTTGTTGTGTGGGAGATATAGCCCAAATTGATGTTGGGTTTTTTTAAACTGTGGGCCTTGGGTGTTGGGAAGCTTGGATTTATCCAACCCGATTAATCGAAGATGAAAGTATGCCCTACGTCTTGAAACAAATGACGTTTTTTTCAACATTTTCTCCGTATCAAATACTTGGATTTGTTTGTTCGGAGTACATACCTCTCTTATGTAAACAATAGGAAAGTGGATATGCATTATTATGAATCAAATAAAGGAAGTGGGTTAAAAAAATAAAGACATAAAGATAACGAATGGGGTGAAAGTTCTCGGTTACTATCATTTATTTCATGGGAAAAGTGAAACTCCAAAACTTTTTTTCTTTTCGAAATGAAGGGGATTGATTCATTGAGTATTGAGTGACATGTTATGGGAAAGATCAATTGAAAATATTAATTAGGTTTGGGTCCTTCATATGATGCTATGAACTAGTCAAGACCAGTTATATGTTGGCCATGCACTGAAGAGCCATTGTTTACAATTCTGATCCAGGCAAACCAAAACTGGATCTTTGAGAAACAAATCATCCCACTCCATGACTAGGGTGGACTGTGGGTAGATTGTGGTTCATTGCTTTATGGCAATTCTTAGGCCCGAAAAGAAGATTTCAAAACTCAAGACACGTCCATCATTAAACTTGTCGACTTTTTATCCAATAGAGTTGACCTTTATCCCATTCGATGCACGTCCCGTCAACCCACACACACAGTGGCTTTGCCATCGAACTAGTCGTACTTGAAATGCAACGCCCATAATAACCAATATTGTAACACATATAAGAATTGATTGATTGATCTCTCGGAAAACCAATTTTACACTTAACAAGCTGTAAAACTATTTAACCTTGTCATAAGTGACCAACTAGGTCATTTAAGATTTTACGTTTCTCTTTTACTTAACTGTGAAATTGATTTTATATGATATTTACTCGGTTTTATCATTGGATCTTTC